>CM056382.1:55856514-56084014 GCA_029718625.1 Synaphobranchus kaupii
TCAAAACTCGCTCAGTGCAGAAGTTGTGGCCACATCATCAGCTGTTGCAGTCGAGTGGACATGCTTCACGCGTCCATTTCATTTTCCGCACCCAGGGCAGGCATATGATAGCTGCCCCCCACACCAGATCTGAAAGACAGACATTACCTATTTTTTTCCCCTGGTGCTCCCAGAATGACACGCCTGTCCTGTTCTCCTCTTGGCAGAGCATGCAGCACCACCAAAGAAGCCCCCTCGCCCCGGGGCCGCCTGCATGCCCCACGTGGACAGCTACAATGAAGGAGTGAAGGTATGAATCACCCCGCGCACACGGGACTGGCTGGGGGCTGAGGGATCGTGCTGTTTGTGGAGGAGGCAATACGGGGTTAACCACTGAGAAGAATACGCTTAAAGGCACTTCAGTGCATGAAGTATGCGTGGGTCCGTTAAGCTGCGCGATGCTGTGCTGGTGCTGGTGCTGGTGCTGGAGCAGTGTGGCTGTGCTCTCTACTTCACTCACACACACACACACACACACACACGCTCATAAGCAAACACATTCATGCTTATGCAAGCAAACACACAGTACATGCACACACTCATGCATAGAAACACGCTCACACACACATACACTCCCTCACATACGCAAGCAACTACAGTAAGCTATCCCCCGGTATGGACCAGGCACCAATCATTACAGCTGATGTTATTTATTGACATGATCAATTAATCTATTTGAGTTTTTTACCCAAAAAAAACAACAACAAAAAAAACACTAGTAAAACTATACCATGGACACATGGTACTGAAAACACTGTCACTCAACTTCAGGCTTAGAATTTTATGTTTAAAAATATGGAGGCCAATATTTTCACAGTGATCTTCTTGTGCTTCTTTTATTTAAACAGGTAAGTTAAGAGGCAGTACACCAAATCATATTGTTTTGTGTGGCTCTCGTAGTCCCATTATTTCCCGCTATACGTTATCATAGGGCATGTATACAGTATATACCATATCACACCACTGTTAAGCCAAAGGATCTCCCCCTTAACCTGTTTGTAGTGTAACTGCTCTTAGAACAGTGGATGAATGTGGGCCATTGGGCCTATATTTGGTAGCTACTGTGCAACTGTCTGTAGCATGTTAATAGGGCACACCCAGAACAATAGAGGCATAGGTTGCTTTCTAAGCTGCACAGCGGTTTGAAACATAATAAGAGACAGCAGTCCATATTCGGTAAAGTGTGTGCCATCTGATTATTATTAGGCTAGCACTAGGTCTCTTTATGAATTAACTATTAACAAAAAATTACTATAGCTACTTGCACTCAGCTAGGAACAGTATCCAGCAACACGTTTCAATGAAACAATTGCTGCCTGAAGAAGACGAGATTGTCTATCTCGTAATTATGGCGAACAAAAAATGTATTTAAATTTCTTGAGCTCGCTAACAGGCTCTTGTTCAAGCAGAGGCGTGTCTTTTAAACAAAAATGTGAGGAGTTCCTTGCTGACTGAAACCTTACTCTCCCTCTCCCGTTCCCTTACCTCTCCGCCCCCAACAATGTTAAGGCCAGTTATGCCCCACTGAGGCGCTGCCAGTCACAGTTGATATCGGCACAGTTTAAATCCAGGCCGCATCACCATCCTAAGAATGAAGGCCTCGCTGGACTTTGGCCCCTGATCAGGGGCCACTCGGGCCCCTTGAGCTCCCTGCCTTTCACACGCGGTTAGGCAGGGGCCAGACCGATGGTGGGCTAGCCTATCAGCAGCTCTGCTGGAAACGGTCCAGATTCTCGTGTCCCAGCCCACTTTTCCCAGTACCCTCACTTCCCAGGCTGTGTTACTCAGTCTAGAGGAATCTGGGGAAACATGAAACAGTATATTTCATACCATCATCTCTCTGACCTTTAGTAGTAAAACATAGTAGCGGCACCCATTTCTTTTTATTTAATGTGACGGTTCTATTTTGCTGGGAAAATATGTGTTTGGCTGGAGTGGGACAGAGGCAAGGCATATTACAGTCAGGTCTCAAGCGTTCATGACCTCACTGTGACATTGGCCAGGCTGACGGCCAAGGAATCACATTTTAGTTATTTTGAGTATTTATGGAATTCGTAAGACACAAGTGAGAGTACAGTGAAGTACTTTTGTGTCTCATCTGTATAGTGGTGAGCATGAGATTTGAGAAGCAAATAAAGTGGAATTGCAGTAGCTCAGAGCATTGAATTTTCCCCAGACAGAACCTTGACCAAATAGAGATGGTATGACAGACACTCTCAAGCCAATTGTGTTTTTTTCCACCATTGATAATAGCAGAACTTTGAGTAGTAAGTGAAGTATTTTTTTATAGGTTGCATTTCAGATATTAACCTTCTACAGCAGTCATTACTAAAACCGAATTTCCCTGCTATCGGTCTTAACATTTAGGAAGGAGCCTTGCGCTGAAGCTACACCCAGCAGTAACAGGCATGTGCATGGCCGTGCTGCAGATGCGCTGCTCGCTCACTTGTGCTGTGGATATTTTTCGTTTTTTTTTTAGCAGTAATCATTTCTCCCTCTTCTTTTTGTGACCTTCTGTGTTCCCCCTTTCTACCTCCTCCTCATTCATCTAGCCCTGGAGGGTAAGAATTTTGTGTGCGCACAAGCGTGTGAATGTTCTTGCGTGTGTTTGTTTATGAAAGTGTGTTTGACTGTATGCGTGCGTGTGTGTGCATGTGTTTGCAAATGGGCATGTACCCCCTCATGTGTACTGTGTGTATCAGTAGTCAGCCTGTCAGGTTCACTCAGAGGTCACATTGCCAGTTTGTGATAGGGCGGTCAAGTTCTGACGACTTACCTGAGATCTGAGGGTAAACTGGTGAGGGGACTGGGCTTGTGAATAGAAGGTTGCAGGTTCAAGTCGTGAGAAGGGCTTGTTCCTTTTAGTATCCAGCTTTATGAATGAATAACATCTGAAAATGTAAGTTACTCTGCATAATTATTTTACTTACAAAGTATAGAAACGAGCTGTAGTGATTTGGGAACTACCTTTGTCCCTTCTTAATCTAGCTCTGGGCATGGTTAAAGTTGCCACTTAAAACAGTAAATGAACAGACCAGTATAATTTGAATAATAGTTGAAAGATGCGTCTTTAGCACTGTACTTGATCACTTAGAAAGGCAGAAGCTGACACTCACCTGGGGGTGGAGTTTTTGCAGCCTGGGACTACCCACCTCTCCAGCCAGTTTGTGGATGGTGTGATGGGGGCTGGTATTAGCTATTGTAACTGAAGTTCTCTCGATCTCTGCTGTGTGTAGAGCGGCTTTGTCCCCTTCTACACCAGCCGGGGCCGCTTCTTGAGCCTCACCTTAGTGTGGATCCACCACAGCAGTCAGCTGACATGCTATTCACATCTCTGTGTATTTATTACGTATAATTAGTAAAATAATAAAATGCTTAGAATAACTTTCCAGGATTTTGAGTGGATCAGTGGAGAGAATTGAGTATCAAAACAAACTGGACATGTTCAATCAATATTACAGGGAAAAGGAGAGCTTAGTCTTATCAGTATACTTTCTTAGATTCTTATCATAGTTTATGTCCTTGACTGAGTGTGACATATACTGTGTAAAAAGAAATGTTAAAAAAAGGTTTCAACTATGATAAGTGACACAAAAACAACAATATAAATGCATTTGAGGGAAACAAGAAAATGGCAATGAAATCAATTTTCTTTCTTGGTGACATTCATGAGGATGTTTAATGATGTTAAAAGAGTGAATATGTTAAAATTGCCTGTTTCTAATTACTTTGAGGGAATTTACAAACCGTTTTAAATGCCTGTACAATTTTGCTCTGCTTTGGAGAGACATGAATTGAATGGCTCCATCTGCTGGTAGAAAAATTTTATTTAGTTCCTCAAACTGCAGCAGTGGTAGATATTTTATGTATGCGCTGTGAACGGAATGTGGATGACAAATTCATACATAATTCAAAGAGGCCATTCTCAAAAAGTGAATTTAAAGTACTTTGTGTATTCTAGTGTGTCAATGTGTGTCAATGATGTGAGGAGGTACTTGACCTTGCCTAGTGTGATAAATGATTCTTCTCACTTCGCTCAGATTCAACCCCAGGAGATCAGCCCGCCCCCCACTGCTAACCTGGACCGCTCCAATGACAGGGTGTACGAGAATGTGACAGGACTGGTGAAGGCCGTCATTGAGATGTCCAGCAGAATCCAGCCAGCAACGCCTGAGGAGTATGTGCCAATGGTGAAGGTATGAGAGAGAACAGGAGAGAGAGAGGGAGATGGAGAGAACTGGAAAGACAAGGGTGGGGGGTTGTTGAAGGGTATATGTGCAGGTTTGTGTGTGTGTGTGTGTGTGTGTGTGTGTGTGTGTGTGTGTGTGTGTGTGTGTGTGTGTGTGTGTGTGTGTGTGTGTGTGTGTGTGTGTGTGTGTGTGTGTGTGTGTGTGTGTGTGTGTGTGTGTGTGTGTGTGTGTGTGTGTGTGTGTGAGAGAGAGAGAGAGAGAGACCCAGTGGCTGGTTGTATATAGACATGCTTGCTTAATTATTGTCTGGTTTCAGGATGTAGGACTGGCATTGAGGACACTTCTGGCCACAGTAGATGAGACCATACCTACACTGCCAGCCAGCTCACACAGAGAGGTGAGCAGAAAGCACTCAATCAAATATCCCACCTGTGATGGCCCCTTGACCAAGAAATGGGAGAGAAAAATGGTCTTTAACCTTCAAATAATTTAAACCAGTTTCTTCCCCCAATTAACAAGGTGTCCCATTTCAGAAGGGATCATGTATTGATTCCTTTTTCCCTAACTACCTGTATGTCTTGAATAATTGCAGACTATACATGAGATTTACATTAAACAGACGTGTAATGTAGTCAGAAACCCCAAAATGAGTTGAACTACCATGTGTTTTCAGTAACTGATTCGTCATGTTTGTATTCGCTGTGGAGAGTCTTCATTGGCTTATGATTGCCAGCTCATGGCAGCTCCACCTTTTTTTATTGCGATAGTGAGGCCTTAGTTCTCCCATCAGGGCCTATGCGCAGGAATGTATCGGTTGCAGTAACCCATATATCCTGCAGGTGGAGATGTCCCAGAAGCTGCTGAACTCTGACCTGGCGGAGCTCATCAGCAAGATGAAGCTGGCCCAGCAGTACGTCATGACCAGCCTGCAGATGGACTATAAGAAGCAGATGCTCACTGCTGCACACGCTCTGGCCGTGGACGCAAAGAACCTGCTGGACGTCATCGACCAGGCCCGGCTCAAGATGATGGGCCAGCCCTGGCCCCACTAGCCTAGGCGGTGGGGAGTGGGAGGCAGGGAGGGGTCACTTCGTTCAGTCGGGCCGAGCTTTCGGCAGGCCGCGCCCAGAGCACACATCAGCTTTCCACACTTGCTCCAGGCCTGGGAGAAGAGTCGACTCCCTTGTGTCACTGCCTTTCCATGAACGTTTGGCCTCCCATGTTCAGTCCCAACCAGGAGCTTTTGAGTATCAGCTATGGACGCTTGTTTTACGTGTTGTTTTTTTGGCCGAGCCTTACTGCGTGCGAGTGTGATTGTGAATGTAAGTGTGTGTGTGAGCGCACGCTGATTGGGCTAATTAAATTGTGACGTGGAGCAATAACCCCCCCAAAGTACAGCCAAGTGTGTCAGTGACAGCAGCTGGGACCACCCGGCTATTGTAGTGGTGACTTATGGGAAAAAGTTTTCACCCTTCACAAGTACAAGAAACGATCTCTCCTTTAGCACTTCACTTTAGCACAATCACTATGCCTATCCCACCGACGTTCCAAGGAGGATCCTAAACGGACAAAAGAAATGAATAAAATTCCCTGACGGAAGAACTAGTATTTATTTTTTTTAATATATATATATACAGAAATGTTGTGCCAGTTTTTGTTCATATATGAAACTTAAGTGAAGGGTTTTTTTTTTTCCTGGAAGCCCCGGTCTATGTACCATTCTCTGGAGTGTGGGGTCAATTTGTCTATCAATGTAAAAATTTCATAGCGCTTTTTTTTTTTTTTTTTTTTGAAAACACAATTGTGTCTTGCTCTTCCATTTTGTCACTGCTCTTGTGCAGGTTTAAAGGGACAGATCCTCCCTTCCCTTCATGTTCTATGTCTATATGTACAGTAAGCATCCCTCTGCTTTTGAGGAAAACAATTCTCAGGAAGAATATGACCTGTACAGTTCCTTGACCGATTAAAAGGTTGTTGCTCATCTCTGCCATAATTACCTATCACCCAAGTATTTTGGGGTTAAAGGTGAAATTATTAGTCATGGTTTACTATTGAATAATGTACACAGAGCATACATATTTCCATATACACTTCATTATCAATTTAGGTTCTCTCAAATCCGATCTCATCAGAACAGTGCTTAAAGAACATGTGTTGTGACCAACAGGTCTCTGTAATCTCAGTAGGACATGTAGTATTCTTTAGCGAGGCTGTCCTGTCAGCATGAATGTGTAACACAAGGGTGAAATGTTGCCGTATATGCTTTTAAATGTGCATGCTTTCGGGGTCCCAGTGCAAGCAACATACACTGACGGTTCTAATGTATTAATCTAAAGTTAATGGGATGGTTACTTCAGATTTTTTACCACAGAAACCTATGGGAGGCTGTGATGAACAGGTTGAAATAGAGGAACAGATATTCACATGTAATGAACAGGAGAGCCCATATGACCCTGTAGCTTTTTAAACACTCAGTGTGAATGAAAAGGCAAAGAAAAGAAGAAAGAAAATGGCTTCTTTTTTTGGGTTTATTTTATTTGTTCTGAATGTACGAAAAAAAAACAGCTCCGTCGAAGAGCCCGAATCCCATGTCATCATCTGACTCTTCAGACTCGTCCTTCTTCTCCTCTCTCTTTTCCTCCTGCAGATGCAATGCAGTCAGCTGTGTTAGTCACACATTACATTACACAGGACATCATACACTAAAGATTTACATACTAAGAGATGGCAGCAAATGACACTTTGCCTAGCAATGTGGTGACATCTTGAATCGGGCCCTCCCATGTATGCCCGTCTTTATGACAACCAACACTGCAAACAAGTGTTTAAATTAGTCCACATTTTTTTCTCCTTAGATTTATTTTAACTCAATCTATAAATGTAACAATATCAATGTTTATTGTGTAATATTACAAGTCCAACACCTGTGAAGTTACATTACATTATTATTAGAAAGCCTATCATTTTATCCAATGTTATTAAAAAGGAGAATATTGTCCACGACTAAAGCGATAGGTCCTGACCGTAGTGAGGAAGCTGGAAGAACCTTACCTGGGGAAGCGCCACCTCCAGCAGCAGCCGGGGCTCCACAACCTGCACCCACGTTACAGATTTACACATGAGGCTGCCAATGTTCACGCTGGTCAAGGCCTAAGAGGAGGAAATAGGACAAGACTCCATGCATTTCAGCTTCTGGTTCTATAATAATGATGCCAATTACAGCAGTAACCAGAGCAGAAAAATGTCACATTGTACCTGTAAAGTAATCACTGCGTTATATATGCTATCTGCTTTGTGGAATCCCTTCAAGCTAACTTGCACTTGGATTTACTTTACCTTGTTATCCATTTATACAGCTGGATTTTACTTCAGTTAGTTCCAGCATACCGCAATTAGAGATTCAATTAAATGGGAGAGCTAGTTATATCTGGCTGCTGCTGAGAAATTATTTAACGCCACAGAATAACCGTTACATAACAGGCTGATTTTGTGAAGTCCAGTTAACAATTGGGTGCACCACAAATCTTTATCTGACAGCAACACAATGCTGCTGTTTCCATCAGGCCTATGGTGTGAGCTCATCTCACTGGCAGCACAATGCTGCTGTTTCCATCAGGCCTATGGTGTGAGCTCATCTCACTGGCGGACTCTACTTTTGAGTCTTCACAAGTAACATAATTTAGAGCTGTGGTATTCTGTCAATTACAAATATACGCCACTTAATTTACTTCACTGTCCACCACAAATAATGTTAACAGGTCAGAAATACAAGATGGAACCATCCTTAAATGATTGAAAAAATGCTCACCTCCAAGAGCAGGGATTTACTGAGCTGATTCACTAATATGAATGTTTATGAATTTTATGTTCAAATAATAAGGGCAGCAGTCTAGTATAATGGTCAGGGACCTGGGCTTGTAACTCAAGGGTTGTGGGTCACACAATCCCCAGCTGGGGAGCTGCCATTATACATTTGAGCAATGTACTTAACCTGAATCGTTTTAGTAAAATACCCAGTTGTATAAATGGATGGTATGCATTTAAAAAAAGAAAGCAATCCAAGTGAATCACTCTGAATAAGAGCATCTGCTAAACGTCCAATTTATTATAACTGTTTACATGGCTCCTAAGACCTTTTTATATAAATAATGACCTGCTCCATTGAGATTCTCAGTCTCCCACTTTCAGGCAGGACAAATGGGCAATTTCAGTGATTTGTTTTATGCAATGCTTTTGGGTTTCCTGTCTTCAAGATTGACGAGGGTCTGGACAATATCACTGACCCAAATGAACCAATAACTACTTTCAGTGAACAGTGCCAGTCAGTCAGGTGCCTTACCTTAGCAAACAGACCAGGCCAGAAGGACTGTCACAGCAGCTGTCTTAATGAGGGCATTCAGCTTGTCCTCCTACAACGAAAAACAATTTGATTGATCTGGACCCAAAAAAATCTACTTAGTACATTCCCTCCCTCATTAAGTCAGAGATGAGTCCCAGACTGATTCAAACACTTGTAAACATCAATACAGGCGTGGGTGTGCATCAGTGTCTAGTAACACTTGCAACACAGCTTAAAAATTCTGTACACATAATGGATTTGATGTTATTTCAAATCTTCAAGGGGTATTTTCCCTTGCAAATGGGACACTTTCTTGCCGTGCCATCATAGTTCAGTACAGTAAGTACAGTAGCTATACGTTACTGCTGCAGAGCGAACAATTGAATTACTGTAAAAATTGTAAAAAGTTTTGATCCTCTCTGCAATTCGATGCAGATCAATGTCATCGCCTCAGCAAAACATATTTTCATTTCTGTGGACTTTGTACATCATTTCACGTTCATTTACTGAACTGAAGTAGGCCTACTTGTTGCCAAAGCATAAACTCACAATTTACAAACGCTACCACCTCGGCGGCCCCGTTTGTAAATGGGTCTTTTGACAGGATGTCATAAACGCCGCAAGCGACGCAACAATGTTGTTGATACCCAAGCTAGCCAGCCGATTACCATTAGTATCTCAGTGCATGGGACTGTGGCAAGGCAAATTTAAGTCTGAAAAAATGTAGGCTACCTTTCCGCAGTTCAGCGTATGGAGTATTCTGCAAATAAAATAATTAACAGTGCCGTCAGGCCACTGTCCTGCACGTTATGTCCAGACTATGACGACTGCATGGATGCAGAGTGCAAAACCACAGCGTAGGCTACAGCGCAGACGTTTTAAAAACTTAACTGTCACAGTGACTTCACCGTCATGGAGGATGAGAGCAGAGTAAATACAGGCAAGTTCAGAGACTGAAGCCATTTTATTTTCAAGATTTTATGTTTTTAACAATGGATGCCTAATTTTAAACAGTGCCCGCCATCAGATTAGCTCCAATAGAAAACCTGGCACTTGTTGAAGAGAGGGCATTTTTTGGCGGGACATTCAACTTTATTTAAAATAATTACGTCCCTACCTTTTTCCGGTAGGTTGCGTCGAAATCATAGACCGTAGAAGGTCCAAATGCTGATCCAGACAGATATGCCACTTGTGAATTGTTTTCAGTAGCATTTTCAACAACACTCTTTCAGTATATTAAGTTTATATAATATACATAGATCATTTAAAATGACTTTCAGCAATATGCTTACATGAGAACAAATATCTACAGTCAGTTTATGTACAGAAGCGTTCTTTCTGGTATTTTGATGGAAAAACATGCGCAATACACAAAACCTTCCCGATTTCGTGGAGCAGCCTATTTAACTAAAATGCAAGTTTTTTTTTCACTACAGTAAAAGCAATGTTGTGGAAGAGAGGTATCGCCAAAGACTTTCCCAACAGGATCAGCAACCATATTGCCTTCAGCTTCCTGTTACATAAGCCTTCAAATGTCCCTCCGCTGGAATCAGCATCCAAGGCAATCACTGATTGTCAACACTTCTTTAATTTTACTTTTGATCCACATTCCTCTCCTTGGTCATTGGATATGGACAGTGTTAGTCTTTATGGGCCTTTCCTTTGGACTTCTGACCGTGCGACACTCTGGTCTTGTCTACTGGGTAAAGCCTTTGGGGAAAGAGGATAGGTAATCATTTCACAAACGAGCAGGCACACTACTGATACATGCAATTTGAGAACCAGCTACAGAACAATTTAATGCGTATTTTGTTTGTATATTCAGGGTGACTTGCAGAGCTTACATTTTACATATTGGCTAATCATGCAGTTTAATGAGTCAGTATCTTACTTAAAGGGGCAGTTCACCCAAAAATTTAGATTTCTACATACCTGGAGTGCTATCTATCCATCCAGGTAGTTTCGCTGTGAACTCGCTATTTTTATAGATATCTGCTGCAGCTCACTGTGATATCACCCTGATAGAACGGACCTCAACGGGTCCAAAGTTTGTGGCGCTCAAAAGCGGCAATAATGTACACTCGAAAAAATCAACAGTCTCTTTACACTCCCCCACTACCACTCCTCTACTACCCGGAAGTATGCAAAACTGTGTGAACGTTTAGAGTACAAGTATTTGCATGTACAGTATACAATGTACCTGACATTGCGGTTTGCTTCGAGACATTAATTAATATGTAACCATTAATACGTAATTAAGATGAAATCAGCAACATTAGATTAAAACAGAAAGATCTGTTTCCGGGGCATGGAGGAGCGGAGGTGGTAGTGGAGGAAAGGAGGGTGCATTTTTCAAGTATTGGGACGCACCCCAGGGAGTTGAATCTGGAACCTTCTAGTTGCAAGTCCAGGTCCTTCTTTTTTTAATGTTTTATGAAAAAATCTTTTTTTACATTTAAATATTATTTTTATGTTTTATGCAAATCATTTTTTTAAATTGCAAAACGTTTAAATAAAAAACAGATTCCACCTGCTTGTCCAGCCTGGCAGGCAAAGCAGTTGATTTATTTGCCATACTGTAAATCCACTGAAATATCAGAGAATATCAAAGCCAAATGTCCTGTGTTTCTGTTGGAGGGGGTGGCTCGGACAGTGTTCGACTGCCCAATAACTCACCATCTCTGGTACAGGTAGATGAAGAAAACTATATCATCCCTAAAGCAGGCCAGCCAGTGGGTGGTGGGCATGGTGATGATGAAGGAAAAGATGTCATCAATGAAGGTATTGAATGCCTGGTGAGTGATAAATGATCATCAATATCAAGTCTTATGTTTTTGTCTCATATATGTTGAAACATAACACCTGCTACATTCACCTTTATGATATAAAAATGTTAAGGCAAAAAAGTACCACAGAGCATTTTTTGCTACTGTACTCAGTTAAATCAATGACTATTTAGCTGCACATATCACTGTCTAAGAAACTTTAGACTCATATCCACCTGAGACCTGCCAGAAAAAAGGTTAAGTATTTACATTTTTTGACATAATACAAGATGACAAAAATATGTTGCAATGAAAATATTTTTTAAATATTATTTATTACATTTCTATTAAATGTAATAGTAGTGTAGGTTTCAGCAATAGAAATGTCAGTGTAGAATATATAGTTCTTGAGATTAAGATCAGAGACTCATGTTCCCTACAGCAGGGGACAAAAATGAATTGTGAGTCTTAGGAGGATAAGTCTAAACATGATGTGAAAAAAACTTACTTTATACTTTAATGCCTTCCAGGGTAAATGTGCCACAGATTTTAACTGTGGGAATAAAAATAGAAATCACACTGAGATAAGAAAACCATTTTCCACTGGTGATACTTAGCAGCATTTGGCAGGATAAGTACCATGTGTAATTGTCATTTTTGGTAATACCAACCTTATAATTAACAAAAAACTGAGGTATTATGAAGAGGAATCCAAAACCATAAGTTCCTATCAAAGTAATAGAAGAGACTGTATTATTGGCATGTTTGATATTGTGTGATGATAAGTAACAAAGATTTGGTGGGGTACTCAATCTAACCATTAGACTACTTTGTCATTAATATGTGAGAAACGACATAAGGAGGTATTTCTTTAATTCCTTAAGGACTATTTTAAAATATTTTAAAATATAAGAGTCCCCTAAACTCATGATGCAAGAAGATATTTTCTTAAATTGACTGGTCAAAAGATAAGCGCAGATAATTGTTAGAATGACAGCTTCATTATTCATGTAGTATTTTTGACTCCTCTAGACCAACACACGGCTCTAAGCTCCAAATCCAAATGTGTAAACAAAGAATGTTCTGGGAAATGTACGGTAAGGTAGCCATTCTTACCAATAACAAGACTGTTGATTAACCATGAGTACCAACTGTTAAAAGATAAGCAAGAAGTATTAAAATCATATGAGGAAGAGAGACCATTCACAGAAAAAATGCTGGTGTAAATCTAACCAGTCTCATATAAACACCCTAGGGTGTCTCAATGGGGTTTAGGTCAAGGGATGGAGATGGCCATGGCAGAAGCTTAATTTTTTGTTCAGTTAACCATTTTTGTGTTGATTTGGATGTATGTTTTGGATCATTGTGCTGCTGGAAGATCCAACGACGACCCAGTTTTAGTTTCCTGGCAGAGGCAGCCAGATTCAGATTTTAAATTTCCTGGTATTCATGATGCCATGTACTCTAACAAGGTTCCCAGAGCCTTATACACCCCAGGGTGTTTGTTGCTGTTATACTGTAAATAATGTGACAATGCAACCATAAAATATGAAGTCGTCTTACCTTTTATATTTTACATATATCAAGGAGTACATGGCTCCTCCAAAGCACAATGGGTACAGTAAGAAGGACAGATACTTCATTGCCTGGAAAGCAGGAACAACTTGTTTAGGACCGGCAAAAAGTGTGAATCATTTTGCACGTAGTGGGGCTTCTAAAATATTATCCTGCAAACTAACCTGGGCATCATGTTCTTCAGTCTTTTTCTCAGATTCACTGGAGTTTCCAAACTGGAAGAAACATGTCCATTGTTACAACCCTCCCCCTAATCCTTCACACCATTTTCCAGGGAAACCGAGACAGTTCACGGTTTATACTCCGTTCAGTTATACAACTGGGTATACTGAAGCGATTCAGCTGACGTACACTGCCAAATAGGTAAACCAACAAAGCACAGTGCAAGATAAATTCTGGTTTCCTAACTGCCATGTGGCTAGCAAAAACAAAGTGACATGCTTCTCTGTACTCTACTGAACAGCTACTCTTGTGGAATTACGGTGGATTTTCCAATGAGCTTTTACTTCTCAATTGTAGACAGATATATATTATTATAAACGGCACCGCCTCTTTAAGATAATAATCCTCATACAAATGTGCACGTACATTTAAAACCAGACTTTATTCACAACTTGAATCATCGAGATGATGGACATGCTTACCAGGAAAATGGGCTTCATGCCTGACCACAAAACTTGAATTCTGTAAGCCTTCATGACCTTCCAAATCTGGAGAGGATGTAGCAAGAGCGGGATATAAGATGACAAGATGATAAAATTCCAGGATGAAATCCATGCACTTGCAGTTTGTTTAGACATAAAGTAGTGTCTTACTAAATAATGAGCCATCCATCAATGCTCAACACTGCTTCCTTTATTTCTAAATTTAGGAGATTACTTTTTCTACTTTTTCCAAAATGTTTTTAAAATATACTAGGTGCTTGATTTGCTTATTTTTTTATTTGGAAGGCACTCTTGTTTAGGTGACATACAGTGCCATCTGCAAGATACATAAAGTGCACAAACAACAAGGGCTTTGGCACAAAACGGCATGTAAAACATCAGGGATGCTGGATACCTCAATCACAGCGCCCACACCAGCAGGAATGAGCACTAACAGGTTGGTTTGTTCATCAAGGAGGTAGAGGAAGATCACGATGGTACTGAAGCACCTCCACAGTACTTAAATAGACAACAATATAAAGCGAAAACAATAATACTACTTGACTTAGTGCCTTATAATCAGTAATTGCTTACTCATTCCAAAGTCTGTTATTTCACATAATTTCATCCAGATGCATCCATTATATTTTCACTCATTCTGTTCACAAATGACCACCAGACTTACATAACACAACATAACCCACTAGGTAACAAGGTAATGACTTCTGCCTGGTGTGTCAGAACGCGTAACCCATCTACTGCCATTATCAGTTCATGAGGTAGAGCTATCCCTTAGCATGGTTCTGTGCAGTAGTAGATGCATAGTAGATCAATATGGTCTATTACGTGCTTTACTGGACATTCCCACCATGGTCTTCTTCTTCTTCCAAAAGCTGATGTCATTTTTAAAGGCCAGAAAGTCAAAAAGGAGCTGCAAAATGCAAATGTTTATTAAGGTTGTTGTTGTAGTATTAATAATTATATAAATAATGCATATTAAATGTTAAACATATGACTGAAAGTCATAAGACGACTTAAAGTACAAAAGAAGAAGTACTTACGTGAAAAGCAGCCACCAAAACTGTCAGTGCTAAGAAGTACAGGTTGGTGTCCACGAAGATTCCTTTGATTTCATCTGTATCCTTTTCACTGAAGCCTTAAAAATCATAAAAATCCAAAATCTATTTTTTCAACGTACAAACACTATTCTGAATGTTAACATACAGTGGCCATACATTTTCCATACCCTTGATAAAGATAAGCAAAGAAGGCTATAGAAAATAAACAATACAGGTAATAAGCTGTTTTATACTCTCAAAAAATTTGATACTCTCAAAAAATGTCATATCTAATGCAATTGCTCAGGAAAGAAGATTTTGTTTAGCAAGTTGTGAGGGGGAGTGTAACGATAAGGATTTCTAGAGAGATATGCCACAAAATGCGGAGGTAGCCGCACCAGGACTGAGAAACACAGGATCGGGAGCAAAACGTCCCTAGCACAAGGCAAAACAAAGCAAACTCCAAAAAATGAGGCGATCTCGATAAATAGCGCGAATAACTAACAAAAGAACCTCACACGCTAAATAATTAGGTGTAACAAGGTGGTGAAACAAAACAAAACTTGATAAAACGAGTGAGGGAAAAGAATAGAAAAGATCTGTTAGCCAGAGCTCTTGTGGCAAAAGAGCTGAACACCGCAACAGGTGAAAAGAATAAAGGATAAAGAAAGATTGGAAAGCAAAGAGAAAACCAATCTAATCCTAAATCTTATAATCGGACTTGAATGAATGGAAATCTGGACGGAAATAAATGTTGTGACGTTGCATAAGGTTGTCGAAACAATGCCACGACGAATGCGCGCCGTAATCAAACTTAAAGGCGGTCCAACTAAATATTAGAGTGTGCAACTTTTTTTTTGACCAGACAGTGTACAATTCTCAATTTGATCATGTTCGGGTGGTGTCCCGGACCAATTCGGTTATTTATCTTTTGAGAGAGAAATTATTATTTTCAAGTGATTCTTTAACACTGGTTCTCCCTCTTCAGCCTGCAGCAGACACAGTGACATTATTTTAGCCTGAGGCACAGAGAGAGAAATTGAGAGAATGGTGAAATGCATGTATGCTGTAGAGCTGGTTACGGAAACATAAAATAATTCCAAATAAATAATTACATTTTTTAGAACCCTACTCTAAAATATTGGTTGAATTATCTTAAACCCACCAAAGTGCCGCAGGGAGTAGATAGCATCCTGCATATGAATCCAGAAGCGAAGCTTTCCCAGGGAGATGGTGTCATACGATATTGTCAGTGGCAGGTCGGCTGTCGTGCTGTTTATTTCCTGCAAGACAAGCATGTCACATCCTTACAGGAATTAAATACACTGTGTGCATTTCCTCACTTAGCCCATTGTATTCATTCCTAGACAGTCAACTCCCATTTAATGACTCAACGGTCCCAAGCATATGCAGTTTGATCATTACATTGTTACATACCATTAAGTCTTTCACTCTGTTTCTCAGCTCATTGATGAAGAGGAGAGGAAGGTACGCCATCTGTTTTCCATCCTGAAGTCTACAAAATAAAAAGAGTAAAAGGAAATTCCACTGTCCACTGTCTTGTCTCCGATTTACATCTTTCTTCACTGTTACAAGCACACAGATTCAGGGAATAATGCAGCGGAAGGTTGCGCTCTCTCCTGATACTCTCACTAATGAGACAGAAAGGTATAATGCACTTCATGAGGGATAGCATCTCTCATCGACAACAGCGAGTAACCTGCAGGTGTCTGGAGAGTAACTAGAGGGTGCTGAAGCAGCAGTAACCCAAGGAACCCTGGCTGACTTAAGCCCGCCTTACTTCATCAGGACAAAAGCTATTGTGTACTACAGCTACTGACTCCCAGTCACAGTCAGCTAATGAACAGCCCAGATTCAAGATTGTGATCTCTAAAGTACAGGGCTCAGCCTGCCATTTTGGCAGACAACTGTTTTATCTTGTCATGTTTCGGTACAATTTGTACAATGTGTAGCCCTTTAAGTACAATGTGTGCATAAAGAAAAACAGATTATACTGCCATACACTTTCAGGTATCGCTGGATATCACTGGGCAGGGCTCCCTGGTCAAAGGAAAAGTCCTCCGCTACCACGTTAAAGGTGAGACGTGAGCGCCAGTGTGAGACAGGCCTCTGATTTTCAGCTGAATCATCCAAATGCTTCTGCTGCTCCTCCAGCTGTGATGTAAAATACATATAGTACAGAGTCCAGGGAGGGACATACTGAACACACACAGAGCCCATCTGCATGCTCACATGCAATCACCAGGTCCAATCCTCATTATTACAAACTTAGCATCTATTACCCATTTTACAGTAAATAGATAAATAGCCTCTTGTCTTGGCATATTACATATACAGTGTCACTTATCCTTACGGTATGGATCCCTATTACAGTAACTGTAACTTACAAATAGTGTCTGTTACTCCTGTTTTAAATAATTCCTATTATACTCTTGTTATGTTACAAATATAGTATCCATTACCCATATAATAATACATGTAATATATTATAACAATTTAGATTAATTACAAGTAAAAAACTGCCTTTTGTTCCAGTGGCAAACTGTCACCCTCCATAAAGACAAGATGGCAGAGAGATTACATCACAGAAATGATAGAATCTGTGAAATGAAGAATAGTAATTAATAAGGGGGGTTGTTACTACCTGTGGGGGTTCCTCTGGGGCTTTGGGTAGCACGTAGGTGGTGAGCGGGGGCCACATGGTTCACCTGTCTGCTGTCCTGCCAGGGGGATGCACCAGCCTGGTGCAAGAACACCAGGACGTACAGTGTCCCATTCCTGCGTGTCTCCATTGGCAGGGAGACATTTACGGTCCTTCAATCACCACACAAGTAGAGAAAAGGACATTGTTACACAGCTCTATCACCCCAATTGACATACAGCCTTCTTCTGTGAATACTATTACTGTTAGGGTGTCAGCAATAAGCTTTCATTATGGAGCTGAGAACTGAAGATGACTGTTGCTCAATGTTTTTGTGCAGCCTCCATCTCTCGCCGAGTGCCAAATTCAAACGTTCAACCATGCTGGTTTTTGCTTTTTCTCACTCAAGCCTATTTGTTTCTTTGAGCTATTCAAGTCCAAGTATTAGTGTTGCACAGTTAGCGGGGGAAAACAAAAGCAAATAAATAACACACATGAATGTGTATGCAGCGCACTACAATTTGACTGCATCCTGCCCATCCAGAAAGGGACTGTCTAACATAGGAATGGCTTACCTTTCAAAACTGGAATGTATGTCAAAGTCCTCCATCTTGAGAATGAGACTGTGTCCGTCATCATCGTTTGGTTTCAAAGATGTGTAAATGCTTAACTGTTTTTGTTTTTATAGAATTATTAAAATGACAGTTAACTACCAGCAGAAATGTCATATTGTTACCCATATGACAATAAAATCTCATCATATATTACTGTAATAAGTTTATATTCATCTGGGCAAGACAATCTTCCCATGTATTAGCTACGCAGCATCATTATCACGATCAGCCTTTACTTAAAGGAATAGTTCACTTTCTCAGGTTTTTTGATGTCATTTCAGTTTTTCAATTTTAGATATTTAGAAGATTTTCTGATGACATATACATACATCTGTACATATGAACACATTACATTTATAGCTTTATTCACAATTATAAACTTAAATATCAATTATATGTGCTAGTAGGACCATTAGCCCTGACAGGTCATCAGAAACTTCTCTGAATATCTAAAATATCCGTAATCACACATAAAAACTTTCTGGGCCAATCAAAAACATACACTAAACCTGATATCTAAAAACTGCAGAAAATGAACTGGTCCTTTAATTGGCATTTCTGTAGCATTAAGTAACATGCATACTGCAGGTACAAAATAGTTTTTTTAAACTCTTGAAAAGGATTGAAGAAGGGTGCATGTGTTTAAGTTCTAAGAAGGTACTGATACAGTGCATTTCAGAACAATATATCCTCCTAAGTCCCAGCAATTTCTTTATCCCTGCTATAGGGGACATGAGTCTCTGAATATCAAGAACCATTCTACAATGCTGAAACCTACAAGGGACATTCAATACAAATAAGTAAATCATATTTTTTGAAAATATTTTCAATGCAAAATGTTTTTGTCAGCCAAGAAACTTGTATTAAAATTTAAATACTTTTTTTTCTGCCGGGTCTCAGGAGGATATCTGTGGATAAGAACTTCCTGCATTCATTTCTATTAAAACGAATAGCCAACATCTCTAAAGTGAAGTTACTGTACGTGAAGTTATCTTCCTCCAGCTGCCTGTTATTATTTATCTGTATAGGGTAGCTGTACAAATCCCAAATAAATCTAAAACTCCACAGAAATCAATCCACTTTGAACAAAATGCTAAATATAAAAACACAGAGAAAATTGTAGACTAGCGTTTGATACATCATGTAGGCTACAGGCAATTTTTAGGCTTAAAGCTTAAGGGACCATGGATCGTGAATAAGTAGGCTAATAGCATAGGCTATATACCGCACGACTGGAAGGCAAAAGCACTGCCGCTTTTACTGAGACTAAAACTATGAACTAGACCTAGCTATAGGCTAACGTTAAAATAACGTTAATCAAACACGCGATACACTAGCGCTGATATAAACTAGACTGTAACGTTCCTCAGCTTGCTATAGGTAGCTAATAGGGTATTTTAAGTTACTTATTGCAGCGTTTGACATTTGGCAGTGTTAATACGAAATCAAACCTGAAGACGTTGTTTTTCCGTCATGTATGACACGATGCAGTTTTCGCGTTTAGAATGGCCGCAGGATCTGGTGTAAAGGATGCTGTACATCACCCAGCAAGTATGCACAACGTACATGATGAACACACCGACAATCAGGGTCGTGAAAGACGTCTTTCGAAACACGCCATTCGGTGATTTCCAGTAGCATGCAGGAAACATTGCCGTTTAGTTAGAGAGGTATAGCCTACCTAGCTACACCACAAACGCAGCAATAACCTCAGTAAATAAAAAGTGCAATAAAAACGAGCTGTCTAACCTAGAAAGCTACCTTAAGATACTGTTAGCGCACACTGTCCTTAGTTGTAACGAAACATTACGGTGAATCTTTAAAAGAAAAAAAGAAAACGGGCGACTGAAGCTGCAGTCGTAAGGATAGGTCGCTGATAGGTTTTGCTATAGCCGACGTTCCGGGCATCGGCACTTCTTCAGCTGACTAAGGATCAGTTTCTCCTACCCCAATTGTGGAAACAATCTATTTGAACAACAATCGTGAAACTGATCCGGAGTCAGCGGCCCGGGCCGGCATGTGATGGCATGTAGGCTACAATGTTGGGATTCTTCTCCTAAATAGGCTGTGATTGCTAGTGTGGCACTGCACAGTGTTTATTATAGACTAATTGAATATATTTAACCACTGTAGAGCCACACTGGCAATCACACTGTCTTTAGGCCTAATTTTCTCATTTGTGGATTCAAACGCTACCTGATTATATGAGGTAAAAGACATAAACTGTAGGCTACAAAATAATATATTTAGTTTTATTGTTCGTTCCTCTTAGTAATTGACATGACCTACATTCTTCAGTTGAAATTTGTTTAGATGACATTATTCCTACTTAATAGAAGATAGCCTCACCACAGACAGACATCATACAATTGTTTTCCTTTTACATTTCATGAAATAGTTGCCATGAAAAAATAGTGGCCATAACTTACATCTTTCCTCTTTAATTCAATCTGTAGTGTTAATATAAACACCAAAATGTTTTTGTTTTTTTAAATCCATCTATGTTTTATGTGTATTATTATGTTTATCATTTATTTAACCCTGCTATTATGTTGACATTTTATGACACCTTTTATGTTTGGGGTCAAATTGACCCCAACAGTTTAAACTGACAACAATATTGTAATAGAAATATTCTGATGCTTTGTGTTACTTTCGGAATGCCTTGTGTCCCTAAATGTTAAAAAATACTTTTAGAGACAGAAGTAAGTTAACATTTGTGAAGTTTAAAACCTGTATGTACACATCTGAGATTAAATTATTTTTAAAAAGTTGTATATTTTCTTAGGTTTAAACTACAGTGACTGGGGTCAAAGTGATTCCACACAACACCTCTGTATACAAATATGGTACAGGACTTTTGAAAACAGCATTATGTTTATTTTTATTTTTATTTATGTTCATTATTTAATCCCACTGAATTAGGAAAAGTCAGACAAGATGGAAAAATAAGGTTAACTGGTTTTTAAGAGACTTCAAACATGGAATGGGGTCTAATTGACCCCAAACAAAATATGAGGGTTATGAATAGCCTAATACTGACAGTAGATGGCAGCATTGTTTTTATCAAAGAGCCACCATCATTTCCTGGCTTAGGCCAACATTTTACAATCTGCCACCTTAGCCAACCAGGAACCAAAGAATGCCAAACAAATCAGTCAAAATGTGAGAGTCCCACTCGGTATATTTAATTGAAATAGTTTTCTTGAAATATGTCAACCTTTTTCTTTCTCATCTTACGTACCGATATGTCCTAAGTTACTGAGTTTGAATAAAGTTTCTCTTGAAAGAGCTGTTTTTACAGGTTATTCACAACGGCCTGAGCCGTATTCCAATTCAACTGAGAGTTTACTTATCTATAAGGTCCACATGAAAAATTCACACACCTTGAAATTCTCATAGCAGAGGTATACAGATGTGGCTAGCCTGTTACAACCAAGTTGGTTTATGTCGAAAACGTATTAATATTCGTAATGCATTCATAGGACTCGTTACATTTAACAAACGAAGAAAACAGTATGTCTAGGGAAACTATACATATTTGTCCTTTTCCCTTTACCAGCATTTACATTTAGTGAATTAGCATATCCATGTGTCCAAATCCAATTCAACAGCTTACATTCTTTTACATACAATACATTATACAGCTGAAAGTTGACTAAAGCAATTAAGGTGAAGTACCATCCTCAAGGGTACAATGGCAGGAATAAAACTTACAACTTCAGCGTTTCAAGTCCAATTCCGTAACCATTATGCTACGCAGCAGCAGGTAAGTGTCTAATTGCAGTTTTCTGTAAGTTTAATTACAGAAAAAAACAATGGTACTAATGTGGACTTGTGACGTTTACCAAACTAAAATTATTTGGTACTGTGGATAGTACTAATGGCGTGACTAATAACAATGGAACTCTGTTTGACCAGATTATCGTTGCTTCAATTTCCAATACCACTATGGTGCTCTGTAATATTCCATAGCACTTTGAGGGCTAGTCTGTAGATATTCATTTTAACTATATTTCCCCCATTTTCCTTTGTAATTGCAACATTTAATTAAGTGAAATGTAAACCATTTCAGAACATTGTATGCAATGCAAATCAAACTTGTGATTTTTGCATGCCAATTTGGCAAGAATACTATGTGTGTGTGTGTGTGTGTGTGTGTGTGTGTGTGTGTGTGTGTGTGTGTGTATGTGTGTATGTGAGAGTGTGTTTGGTTCATAGGATATTGAAAACAAAGAGTAACAGTTATAAATAAACTCAAATATATTGCTTTAGAAGGTGTTTTATTTGATCTACTTTTTTGTGATGTAATATTATAACTTTATGCAATATTGTACTATTTTTGTTATACAAAGTGCAGTATTAGAAAATAATACTATAACAATGAAGGTCTGCTATACAAGAGAACATATAACTGCAGTCACACAAAATGACTTGAGTAAAATACAATACACAAGGTGTTATAGGAATATAGTCATGTCAATATCATAAAGACTGGATAATTATAATATACAGTATATACACTTATTTTTCACTCAGCTTGCATTGAGTTTGAATCAGAAAGTACAGAACCCAGCTGCAAAGAACTACAACAATATTCAAAGAAACATAATTTAAATCAGGTTTTGGTAAGAAATGTTTTTTTTGACTATGTAATTGTGTGCACTTACAAACACACACACACACACACACACTTACAGTATATATCATGTACACACGTACAGTATATTTATGTCTGTATATGATAAATCGACAAATGTAAATATAGTTTGTAAGTCTACTCGCATCTGGAGTGAATTTAAAAGTCACTGAATACATTACACATGATTCTCACAGTTCATCCATGTGCCGCTCCGTTACCCTTTTTACTGCCACACACAGATGGGTGTCTTGTCGCTTTAACTGTACCAGCTCCGTCCTAACACTGCCCCGCCCCCCTCAGGCGTGCATGCTACTCGACAGGGGCGAGGTCAGGTTCAGCATGATCATGCTGTGCGCAATGGCTGTCGCAGTGCCCGAGCCCTTAGAACTCCGCTGCATGCTGACCACGTCCCCGCTCGTCTGCTCCACCTCCGCCCTGCGGAACACACTCTTCACCGCGCCCTGGAAGTTGTTGGTGACAAAGCAGTAGACCACAGGGTCCAGGCAGCTGTTGAGACTGCTGAGGGTGACGGTGATGTGGTAGACGATGACGTGATGCGGCATGTCCCGGGTAAAAGAAGACCAGCACCTGCCGCATGTGGAAGGGCGTGAAGCAGACGGTGAAGATGACCAGGACGGTGACCAGCAGCTGGACGGCCCTCATGCGCCGCTCCCGGCTCTGTTGCATCAGGCCCCGGGCTGGCCAGGGCGCACGCGATGCGCACCGTGAACACCGCGATCACCAACAGCGGCAGGAAGAACTCAAACACCGTGAGGGCAAACAGCTTGGACAGGCAGCAGGCGTCCTGCTTGAAGGCCGTGCTCAGGAGCGAGTAGGTGACCACGATGGCGAACAGCCAGATGAAAACGCAGACGCACTTGGCCACGGCTGGGCTCCTCCACCTGCGCGAAGCCTCCACCTGCACGATGGCCAGGTAGCGATCTATGCAGATACTGGTGAGGAAGAGGATGCTGCAGTACATGTTGACAAAGTAGCTGAAGATGTGCAGGTAGGAGCAAGTCAGACACTTGCCTGCGCTGTAATAGAGGACGATGCGGGTGGGCAATGAGAGGGTTCACCAGCAGATCTGTCACCCGCCAGGTTAATGGTGTAGATGACGGAGGTGGTGCTGGGTTTTGTCCGCAGGCAGAAGACATACAGAGCCAGGCTGTTCAGCACCATACCCACGATGAAGATGAGCACGTTGATCACCAGCAGGGCAATCCACAGGCTGTAAAAGTCATTGTAGAGGCCCTCATCCAGGTGTGCCAGCTTGTGAAGGTATGGCTCCCTTTGCACCTGGGAGGTGTCATTTATGGGGGTGGGGTGTGGCCGTGAGGTTGAATAATGCTAACCAGTCAGCGGAGGAGGGACTCCATCCTTTTATGTTTGGGCACCTCCCTGAAACACAGGAACAGAACCGAGCAAATTGATTGTGCACAGGCTCCCTTGCTGGAGGTTAACCAGAGGTGTGAGTGTAGAGGAGACTGACTGAGCCATGGCCATTCTGAAAATGCTATTCTTTTGGAGGCAAACCAAAAAAACAACAACAACTGAGAACAACAACATAGACATGTTTAGGCAAAAAACATTATTGCCTTTACATATTATGCCACCAATGTAATCACCAGTACAAGTAGGTCAAGCACCAAAGGGGCTGATAGATTCTAGTTCATGTTTTAAGTAGGTCAAGCACCACAGGTGTGCAAACCCTTTTGGTCTGCTTTATTTTTTCTCTGCTTCTAGCCAATAAAACACATTTGGTTGCAATAAAAAGACAAGTTTGCATAGATGTATAGGCCTATAAAGCACAGTAGTATCTAGTACCATAAATTTCCTGCCACTCACTAACTGTTTATTTTAATGTGTAATTGTGAGGAACCATGTTTAAATTTACTTGACAGATTTATATAGGTGTATTGGGTTTTCACCATACAACCTTTGGTGGTTATTAGACACAAGGTAGTTGTAAAATATTGAATTTGTCCTTTTTTTTGCAAAACGATTATAAAATGAACTATGTCATGTATGTTTAATTACTGACACTTGCAAGAAATGTACTCATCTAACATGCGGCACCGGTCTTGATCCATGAGTTATTGCTTGGTGTACAGTCATTGAAGCATGCTGCTTATTCCAATTACTTTTCCCATCTATAACCTGTAAGCAATTGCTCAAAATGCATGAAGACATGGCCCGCAAGCTCTTTGTTATAGTCCTTATTACACCGCGTATAAAACATGGCTTCTTGTGCTACCCATGTTCAGATGACGTGAAGGGATACGCCACATTAGGTATCATGTTTCTTTCAGTGAAATTGCCAAAACTCATGAAACTGTTGCTCAGCGAGCCATTTGTGACTCCGTCATCATTATATTTGAGCGACTAGGATTTACATAGGTACGCTCCATAATGACTGGGCACTATACCATTACAAGGACTGCCAGAATTCCTTTTATCTCTGTGTTGTGTAATAACTTAATTTAGTGACCATGGATAGATATTGCATAAGGACCAAATATGGGAATACAAGAAATGAGAAGTGTGTGTGTGTGTGTGTGTGTGTATCTGAGTGGCAGCCATGCTGAGAGAATGACGCTTGTGAGAAATGGCAACCCCCGCTCCTAAATACAAACATAATTTTAACATGGACCGGACTGAGAAACTAAACTCTAATATACTGATTCCCTCAGTCTAATTCTTTCTGCGATGTCATTGTGTTTATTTCGGTTGGCAACAAGCCCATTTTCAATTTACCCAGATTGATTCATAAGACCTCAGAGATATTCAAAAGGTTTCGCATGTTTATTTACAAGATTTGTTGAAATTCTCTGTGAGATGTGGGAAGACTACTACTACTAATGCTCCATTACACTTCCTCTTAATGCAATGACAGGAGTGGCTTCATTTTATCATTTCAATAAACAATGATCCTCATGATAACAACTTAATTTAACAAGTTAATTGATTTAGGAATGTAATCTGGATGTAATGTGCATTTGTATAGATAGATAGATAAATTATGTTACTGACAAGCAAAAACACTGTACAGTAACGCCATATAAACACAGTGTATAGTGTTTTACAAGTTTAGGCTGCTATACAGCGGTATCAGTGGAAACAAAATGCACCTCAGCTCACTTTTGGGTGTCATATCAAAGGGTGTGCACACTTGTGTACATATGATATTTTACATTTTGATTTTTAATAAATTAGCACAAATGTCTAAAAACCTGTTTTCACTTTGTCATTATGGGCTATTTAGAATTTTGAGGACAAAAAAATTAACTCAATCTATTGTAGAATATGTCTGTAACGTAATAAAACGTGGAGAAGGTGAAAGGGGTGTGCAGACTTTCCGGCTTGACCGTATACAGCCATATAGTAATGGCAGAAGGTGGAGGTTACAGAGTTCAAGCTCTTAAGGAAGCACACATGGCAGTGACTTCTGGTGAGATTACCACTCTATCAGTGAATTTATATCTCCTTAATCCACACTGAGGGATATCCTAGATACAAAGTATGTTGCAGAGGTTGTAGATCCAGGCAGACAAACACGGTGCCTTCCAGAATTATTCACACCTTTTGAAAAGATGAGCAATGAAGGCTATATAAAATATACAATACATGTAATTAGCTATATTTTATGCTCAAAAAGGGGAAATAGATTTTATAGTAATTCATTAAGTAATATTAATATTAATAGCAATATTGATATTTCTTTTTTTACAAGAAGACACATCACAATTATTCACACCCCTGTTTTCAGTACACTATTGAATCATCTTCTCTAGTGTTTTATGAGAACATTTTTGTTGTTGTTGTTGTTGGCCATTCCTCCATACAGAATCTCTGAATATTCAGATCCTTTAGTCTGCACTTGTGGTTTTATATTTCGTTTAAGTATGGAGAATGAGATGGCAATTACAATACAACTAATTGGTGGTCAGGTAACCATTTTCTTTGGTTTCCCTCATAACTTCACCTATAATACTTCCTTGTTCGAGAGTTTAAAAAGAAAAAGATTAACAGTATTTTTACCTCTGTTTTCTCAGTGCAGAGAAATTTGGGTGTGTTCATGTTCGTTGCTGCAATGTATTAAATGTCTGTCCCGGGCAATTTTGGAGAACAAAATGCACTCTCCTCCGAAACACATGACGTCAAACTGCTGCTTCTTTTCACGTCGCAGTCCCATTTTAAACTTGCGGCGGCGGAGCGATACTTTACCTACGATTACCTACGAATGTAGTGCTGGCACTGGTCGACTACAACAACAAAGAAGAGCAACAAGTTGCAATGGCCATGTTCGCTCCGCCGCCGTACTTCCACAGAGAATATAGGTCAGCACAAAGTAAAGGATTCAACGATAATTTGACTTAAAAATGATGGTATAAACACTCAAAATAACCCAGATAGACTGTCGTCGTATTTTATTTTCTTTGGGTGCACTGTGGAGTGTTTAAGTGCGTTTGGTAGTGGATGCTACCGGTTACCATAGAGTTGCGCTAGCATTAGCAACGTGTGTATGTCCAAAAAAAAGCGACAGCATGGAATTAGCTGAAAATGGTTTCCATCAATCAACTACATCATGGGTAAGTCGTAATTGAGACATTATGTCCAAAATTCCGAACTATCCCTTTAATGTGCAGCTTGTGCATACAGAATGCAGGTGCTCAATCAAACAAACATGCTACAGCCAGGCTGCTGGGAGGCTGTTGGACACAGTTGGCAGAAGCACAGTGTTGATCTGGAGCAGTATCAAAACCGGATGAGCCACCCAGCAGTCTCAAAGTTCAAAGTTGGCAAATTTCATCTAGTCCACCTTGGGATATCTCACCCACCTCTGTGTACACTAGAGGTTAGGTAAATATTTGTGGATTGACTGTAGGGGTTGGAGGATTTGAAGATTTACCAGATCCTGGCAATGTATTAAGATCTATCCTTCCACAATAAAAGTACCTCGTCACTCTATAGGCCAGGCTGCTAAGCAAATGTAGTGCCACCAAGCATCTACAGTGAGATTACACTGCATGACAGTAAAAATAGGAACTCAGTTTGCAGTCTCAGTCAATTCTAAGGATACAAAATATCCTCAAACTCAGTCTTTCCAAAGACTTCACATTGTCCACAGCCATATGAAGATTTGTTCTGACTGGGAGAATGCAAAAAAAATGATGAGCATTGTATCGATATTGAGCAAGAAGGGATTGAATCTCTATTAGTACTCACTGCAATTGTTGACAAGAAACAGACTTTTTTTCTGATCAATGGGGAAAAAATTCTGCAATTCAAGAACTATACAGTCAAATGAATCTGCACACTATTTGCACGCTGTGCAAAAGACTTGCATGGAATGGACACTGATTCATGACTCTAGGGGGGTAACACTGTAGTCCTGCCAAAGTCCAGGGGTGCATCCCAATATTCTTCACTCCTCACCTCCTTTCCTCCACTCGTCTCCTACAAGGAAGTATGCAAAACAGCCTGTACGTTTCAAGTACAAATAGTTGCATGTACAGTATACAATGTACCTGACATTGCGGTTTGTGTTGAGACATTAATTAATGTGTAATTAATATGTAATCAGCAACATTAGATTAGGACACAAAGATTTCCGGGGAACGGAGGAGAGGAGGTGGTAGTGGCGGAAAGGAGGATGCATTTTTTGAGTATTGGGACCCCAGGTCAGAAAGTAAAAATACTTTCATGTGTTTCTTCCACCCATTAACTCAGCCAACTGATTTCACTAATTAGTTCTACCTCCTGGCTGAAGAATTGTACTAATTAGCAAATCCAGGTGATTTGAAAAAAATACTGGGGAGGACTTTAACTTTCTGAACCTGGATTTTACACCTCTCAGTCCTGCCAAACCACCCACAATAGCTTTTTGTTGAGAAAGTGCTTGTTGTAATCTGCCAGCCAGACAGATGTATCATATTGTTTGTAATAGTGGAATAAATAGGCGAATAACAAGCTAAATCTGGGGAAGATGGCTTCCTTCTCAAAGCCTGTCAATGACCAAATACGGGCAAATAGAGAGAGACAGAAAGAGAGTGTTGGAAGATGTAGCAGGGTCAATTAGTCCCTCGGTTTGTCATAAAATACAAATTTTCCTGAGTATTTATTCTGTACAAGACAAGCTGATATATCACTGATCCAAACTAAACTGAATTACTGGTTTTGTTACAAAACCAAACAGCTATCACATCTCAACCAAAGGTGCAAAGGAAGTCTAATGAAAGTCGGATGACACTGTGCTATTATATTACCCTACCTGTCAACATCACTGTCAATTCCTTGGCTGAAAGTTTATCTTGGATGAAGAAACTTCTTCAGAACGAATCTTTCACTCCCTCTGCAGTCTTAAATAAATGATCGAATGATTGATAGAAAGATCTACAGTGCCATCCATAAGTATTTGGACAACGACACAATTTTTGTTGTTTTGGCTGTGCACACCAGCACATTGGATTTGAAATGAGACAATGAATATGATGTTAATTGAAGTCTATCAGCTTTCAGTGCAGACTGTCCAAATACTTATGGACTGCACTGTATATGTCTACATTTATTGCACTTACAGTAGGTGGTTTCAAAGTCTGTCATACTTATTGTTTATTCTTGTCTGTACATTGCCATATGAGCCACAATTAAAACAAAGGGCAGTTTTTCTTTTCATGACAGTACATAAATTCCAATGGACATGAGGCATTCTGATTTTGAATTTGAGCTAGAATCGTGTCATGCTTTAGCAGAATGCGAAAATACAAAACACAAGTGTGCAGGAAATTACATAAAAGTGCAGAAAATGACATAAAAGCAAATATGATGAAAAATGTTCTGTTGGTTCTATGCAGAATTATCCTCATGACATATCATTTTAACCTCTTTATCAGATTCCATGTAATGAAGCACAAAGTCAGTAAGTCCATCATAAACTCTGCTTCTACCTTGAAATACAATGAAATACACTTTAATTTCCAAACACCCATTACAGTATTGTACTAACTGTCATTGATTCCATTACCCCACTTCTATGGTATGCTGGCAGTCTTTACTAAATGTTTAAAGTCTAGATCTAATATGGCAACATTATATGTATCACTACCAGTTCACATTATTAAAAAATGGCAAATTATTTCAGTGACTCAAATGAACATGTACATAACTGTAAAGTGATTTAGCTTATAATATTTTGTTTTGTGGGGGTATAATTATGTATTACTCTGTGAATTAAATATTATGAAGAATTTGAATAAATAAACACAGACTAACAAAAATGCAGCAATACATAATTTACCCCAAGTACCCTCAGGAAATGTCTGAGGTGCCCCATTGAGGAGCTAATGTACTGTAGGAAAGAGCTGCTGATCATGATGGATCAGCTCAGTCCCATTTGATATGATCAGCTGTGGGACTGAGCTATACTACAGGGAAGTGTGTGGGAAAGAAGGCAGAAGCTAGGATGAGTGTATATTTTTACTGTCATCTCGGGAAACAAATTCTTATGTGGCTGACAGAGTGAGGGAAAGCTGAGAGAGAAGGAGGGAGGGAGGGAGGGAGGGAGGGAGGGAGAGAGAGAGATAGATGTATTTACAGGAAACCTCCCATTAACTGGTTGTTTCTTAGAGTTATTGAAGAAAGCCATTATTGTTATTGAACATGTACCAGTATCCAAAAAGTATTCCATCTGCAATTCAATGCAAGTGGACAGACTCTTAGTGTGCCTTAAAAGCAACCTTAAAACACATCACATGCCATACATTAGAAAATATAATCTTACAGTCCAAACTGTGTGCCTAAATTCTCAAGAATTAATCAACCCAAACTTGACACAGAAGTGAAATCCTCACTTTGCTCCCTATGTGGCTAAGGAGTAGAATACATGAACACTATATGTGCCCAAGAAATTGTATTGAATTGTATCCCATTCATGAAAAATGATGGGTTGGTGGATTGGCTATTGACCTCCACATTTCTGGAGTGCTCTATTGGAAATATGGCATTAACATCTCAGGGTTCCGAGGGTGGGGGATGGTATGGTAATTACATTAGAATTCCCTTATCTGTCCAATATTTCCCCGTTAAACAACATATGAAATTTACAAATAAAGTATTCACAAACAACTTGGGACCAAGTAAGAAACAACTAAGGTGACAGAGTGACGTAGTGGGTAAGCTTTTTTGATTTACCATTATACCCTATTGCACTTAAAGGTACTTAAACCTGAATAGCCTGATTATAAGACTGATTCAAGTATGCATGACCAAGTCATGCTTTAGGACATGTTTTATAAGGACGTACAATAAAGCTACCAAAGTTTTAGATTCCTTTGATTCCATTGAGAGAGAAAAAAAGCCCAAGTTGGTGAAAAACCGTATGAAAGAGTGTGATTGGTATAGGTATATAGACACTACGTTGTTCCCAGTTTACAACAAAAACTATGTGCACCTACCTGTGTCCTCTTCCGTAGGAGGTATGATGACTTGTTGATCTACCTAGATGAAAGTCCTCATCCAATAAAAAGCACAAGTCCTTCAGATCAGGGTGTCCGAAGTCCACGGTCTCCTTAGTGCTCCACTGTCTCTGGGTTTGTACTTCCTACATCACCTTTATGAGAGTGATTTTAGTTTGGATGCACGGTGCCCTGGGGGCCTGCATGACGGGCTCTGTACTGTGAACCTTCCCTCAGGTTTAGAGAGTCCACTCGGTCTGCTGGAGTGATCTTGGCTGAGAAGCTCTTTACAGAGTGGCCCCCACCTCCTCTTCTTTCTGTGCCGTCTTGCTAGCGCTCGCTGCTCTGATCCCTACCCCACCCCCTTCCCTACAACCTGGGACTGACTGTGCAGAGGAAGTGACTCTTCCCCAGCGCACCGTCACTGACATCAGAGGCTCTCTCTATTGCACTATCAAGTTATACAGACAGAAAGCACACCTGCTGCTTAGCACGATTCAAATAAAGTTGTAGGTCTGTTTTGTCCTGTTATTGAAGAAGTTGCTTTTGGAAACAATGTGACTGATATGTGCATAACAAAAAACAGAACAAAAAATGTACAACACATGCATACATACTCATTTATTTATTCATTATGAAAAACAAAACGAATTCTACCAAAAATTACTGTTGATCAGCTGGGTTAAAATAGTGAGAAATAGGGGGCCTTCTCTATGGCAACCTACAGTACTGTGCAAAAGTCTTAGGCACATGTAAAGAAAATCCTTAAGGTGAAAATCCTTTCAAAAATAATTAAATTAAAAGTTTCTAAATATCAAACAATTCACTACAAAGAACAGTAAACAATAAAAAACAGAATCAAATCAATATTTGGTGTGACCACCCTTTTCCCTTTAAAACAGCATCTTCGGTACAATGTTGTTCAGTTTTATAAGAAAATCAGCTGGTAGATTGTTCCAAGCATTTTGGAGAACTTGCCACTGTTCTTCTGCAGAATTTGGCTGTCTCGCTTGCTTCTGTCTGTCCAGGTAATCCCAGACAGCCTCGGTGATGTTGAGAACAGGCCTCTGTGGAGACCATACCATCTGTTGCAGGACTCCTTGTTCTTCTTTTCTCTGACGAAAGTTCAGTTTTTGGAAAATCAATGTTTGGAAATCTACAATTTGCTCTTCTACTGACACACTAATGCAGAAGACAAAACATTAACATCTAAGAAAAAATCTACATAAAAAATCTAGGGTGCCTAAGACATTTGCACAGTACTGTACATGTTGGAGCTTAAAATCGCATGAGAGGTAAACCAGCAACAATCTGGTCACTCGCCAATGACTTTAGCTCCAACAGCACACTAGCACCCTTGCTGATACTACTTCTGGGAAGACATTACCAGATCATATTTCAATTTCCTGTAAAGATGCTCATTTGTCTCTGTCAGCACTCCTCTTCATCGTCCTGGATTTGATCAAAATTGGAACACCAGCAATATAGCTCATTTGCAATTAAATTATCCACAGTTAATTCAATGACTTCCAGGGTGATGTACTTGGGTTAATTATCGATAGGGATTAATTGTAGCCTTAAATATAATGTGCTGGTATTTTCCCTTTTAAAATCATAATTTAAAATGCATTGAAGAAAATTAATTCTTCAATAAATATTCCCTTTTGTAAATGCATTAATTTAAAAATCCAAATATCATAAAAATATTAGGGGAATACTCATTCATGCTAATACAATTATTCATGGGATACTGCTAAATTAGCTTTTTTACAAGATACTGAAAAGCCTTCGAGTGTCTCATTTGTGAAACCAGTGCAGGTGTTGTCCTTGACCAGGGATACAGCTGTACCTACCAGATTACTGTTTGTAGAGGGAACATTATACGTCCAGTTAATCAAGACATTCTCATGGACGTGGAAATAAGTAGTACCATATAACTGTTCCTCTACTGATTTTAAAAATAATCATATTTAGGGATGTCCCATATCGACTGTGATTCACTGCTGTTCACAGCTCGTTTGCATTAATATCCAGTTATGTTACCATGTATTCCCAATATAGTTACCAAAATAAATAAGCTTTTTAGACAACCATTAAAGGAAAAATTCACCCAAAAATAAAAAAGGTATTATAACTATATAATTACATATGTCGACAATAATACAATCATGCGGAGCACAGTGCATGACATGTAATTCCTTGTTTTATCAGTGTGCTCTTTAAGGTTAAGCAAATTACTCCTGATGATGTAGTGGGGAAGTGCACCTGTTTAATACGAAAAGTATATGTACATCACAATTCATGCTTCCGCGACTTTCCATTATCTTTGCCATTTCAAAACCAATCATATACACGTGTGGGTACTTGTCTTCATTAATCATGCAAGTCTTTGTGTCAATGCAATGTTTCTGTCTTTTAAACTTTATCTTGAAAGTGAGTGTAAGCAGTCATTTCTGTGTCTCCCTTCCTTCAAGCTCCCATAGTTCATAACAAAGTCTGTCTATCACATCTATGAGATATTGGTAAATGCTTGATGGGAATTATTGTATATTACAATGCCAAACTAGAATACTTGTAAGACTTGTTTTGCTGCACATGACAAACTGTTATTAAGGTATATTTTAGGACTTTTGAAGACAAATGACATTATACAGTATATTGGTTAAATTTACAACTGCAAGGGCAGCTGGATGACTCATCCTGTTAAGGAATAGATGGGCCCCACAGTCTGGTTTTTAATCCACGCTGTGCCAACTGTGGCTACAGCGCTGCAATTGCCACTAGTTTGCCCGGGGAAGGGAGGGTTTCGGTTGGCTGGGATTACAGCAGCTCCTCACTCACTAGCAGCCCCTGCTGGTTGACTGGGTGCAAGGCAAGCAATCCACCAGTTGAGCACTGCATAAACAGTGTTCCTCCGTCTCAGGTCTGTGCAAGCCTGACTTGCAGGAAGATGCAGTGATAAGGAGGACATGCTTGTCTGCGCTCTCCTGAATTGATACCAGAGGTTACAGCCACCGCTGATGAATATGACTGTGCATGTTCATCGGCAGAAAACGGGGAAAAAAAAGAAAGGATTACAGCCGCAATAAACATAAATAACAACATATGCATTTACCAAGATGCAGTGATTAACTTTAAGTTTAAAAACAGCCTTATTCAGAGCCGTTACTAACGCTATTGCACATCTAACTTTCAGAGTGGCAGTTGTGAACCACAAATAAACTGAAATAGTGGCCAGGAATCCTTCAAAGTGGTATGCAACTTCAAATCTCAAATCAGACTCTCAAGAATCTCAAATCAAATCTCAAATCAGACTCTCAAGAATCTCAAAATCAAATCTCAAATCAAACCTCAAGAATATAACAGTAGCTCATCTACTCACCACTGAACCCAGATTGAACAAACACAGGTTTTTATGAAACTAGTATGCATTGAGCTATACTAGGCCCATAAAATAGTGTAAAGACCCTTTGACACTGCAGACCAGAATACAAAATACACTTTACTGCCGGCAAGACACTGCATGGCCACAACAGAACTATACTGACCAAAGACTAAAAACATAATCATACTACTAAATTCAAATACTGACCACAACCACTTAAGTGAATGGTCATGTTAATTTTAACTGTATCTATAAGTTTGGTGATACATTTAAACACATCCTTTATAAGTGTCCAATCCTCAGAAACAAAGCAATTGGTTATCATCTAATAAATAAACAGTTTCTCCTTCCTGTTTTGAACCCGAGGAAGCCCCCGTTTTCCTGATTACTGTCCACCAGAACTGTCAATTGCTTTTCATTGTCAATAAACTGACAAGCAATTGACATACAAATGACATGGAAGTACTACATGCTTTGTCTCTTGGTGCCACATTCATCCCAATATCTAAGAAAATGATTCAGGTGTACAGTATACTATAAGGTTGAAAGTTTTTTCAGAGCATATGGGACTTATACTTGTGAGTTATACTTGCAGATGTAGCCAGTGCTGTTTCATTTTTGTCGGCAGGCTCCAAATGTGCCTAAATACAGTGTCACCATGATGAAGTGCAGGGCCCCGTATTGCTTCACGGACAGGACAAATGAGCAGTCAGTACATGCTATAGTACACATGCACAAAGCCTTGCAACATCACATGAACATGTGCCTAAGTGCATAGATTCTACAGTTATCACAGCAGATTCTCCCACTCTTTGCCAAATGCCTGCCACTTGGCTTTAAGCCGATTGGGAATTTTTGTTCTCACCTACTGTGAAAGACTTAGGGACTCATGTGTCTGTGGATTATACACTGGCAAAACTCTTGAGACATTTTAAGTGTTTTGGTTTTATTTGGATAACGCTTGAAATGTTCTGCCCCACCATAACATAATTTGATATACATGTACTCCACTATAATCTTTAAATACACAGTGTAAGGGTTGTGATGGATAAAATAAACTAGGTTAGAAATCATAACCATACTGGCGAGAGCCAGAAAGGCTGCAATTGACAGCTGAAGACAGAAAAATAGCACAACACATCAGATATTCTTTACAGAATGAACAGTGACTCATATTAACCAGAAACATTCATAGCAGAACTCTGGATTATGCAGGCTAGGATATGAATTCAGCCTATTTTCCCTATTGTAGGCTACCTACCATGTGGGAAAAAAACAATAAATGTATCCTTATTTTGATCCATAAATGAAGGAAACCTGCTAATAATGTCTGTTATTGTCAACCTTCCAATGAAACACTACACCAATTGTAAAGTAAATTGTGCAACTAGAACAATCATATTTTGATGAGAAAAATAAGGTCAGATAGAATTTATTTTTCCTCACTACTCTGACCAGATGTTTGATAACCACTGTATGAAGCCTTTAATTCAGATAGGGGTCAGAGGTCATTTAGGAGACTCGAGATGAAAATGGTCGGGACCCCTGGTTAACAGATGTAATGATCTAACAGGTAGCAGTACATCAGTCACTTCTTGTGCATTCAAATACATACCATTGTAAGTGCGTGGCCCATGGCCAATCGCATCCTAGTTTTCAAATATGTGGTGCCCTGCTGAGATTGTTTAGAAATTAATCATTAGATTTCATGTTATTTTACTTATGAATCCTTGTAGCATTGTTTACATAAATACCACAATATTAATGTGACAACCAAATTAAAATATTAAAAGATTTATATTGCTTGCTGTCTTCTAGCCTTTCTTAAACATCTATGCTTTTTTTATCCAAAATTCCATATACGTACAAAATTCCATATATTCCACTACGTAGAGGCAAATTCACAGCTTTTAGTAATGTTGGTAGAGGGTCACATGAGTTCCTTACCCTCAAGATATACAGTATGATGCAATAACAGGCTGTTCACTATAATTTTACAAATTTTTTAAATGCAAAGGGAGGCTGCTGATGCATTTACATTGTGTTGATTCATAAGTAACTTTTGTTCTGTGCTTATTATGGGATGCATTGTTTTAAAGTGGAAGTTTAAAGATGAAAGCTTGGTTTCAGTTTTGTCTATAGATTGTAAATTTGATCAAATACAAGACTACGGCAATAAACACAATTCCATCAGAAAACCATGTGCAACAATCTTCTCAACTTTAGACAAGGGAATGGGATTCTTAATGAGGACGTAATTGAAAGAACAGCTTTGTTTTCCAATTTCATATTTAGCAAAACCTTGCCTTAAATTCCCTCTTACCTGCTGTGGTGACTCAAATCTGAAATTGAGAGGAAGAGAGCTATGGAATGACATCAAGCTGGACTCCAATATTAGACTGGAAAATTATTCCATCTTCTTCAGCCATCAGTCTATTAAAACTCCTTTGCTCCAGCTCTGCTTTTTGTCTGCATACTACGTGTTGAGCAAAGGCGCTGACGCTTCCCAAACTTCACACTGAAGAAGCTCTACGGCAGCGAACTCCGCAGTGACGGCAGAGGTAAACACACAGACAGTGGTGCTGACTAATGTACCCCTGTCTTCTCTCACCGCCATATAGTTCTCACCTCACCGCCCAGGACTGACCTCTCACACACAGTATAAAAAGGGATAAAAGCTTGAAAAAGTGAGTACGCCATAGTGCTTCAGGATGTTTGCACAATCCATTTAATCCATCTCTCCTTTTGTTGAAATAGTACAGGATTTTATACAAAAAAGTGGCCCTTGGAGTAATTTGTCAAATCCACAGTGAAGCGGATATTTAGTCTAAGTAGACAACATGAGTAGAGAGAAAGAAGAGACAGAAATGTTGTATGTGTGTGTGTGTGTGTGTGAGAGAGAGAGAGAGAGAAATGTGTATATCATGGGGCCAATAATCACATACAGCATACCTTTCAGATATTTCACAAGTCCTGCCACACCTGTTTGACACACCTGCTGCTCCAATGAAAAACACAGTCTCAACTATCCTTGTGGCAGGCCAAATAGGCACATTATTTTTTCACCTGTGTCATGGGCTTACATTTTAAAAATGCATATGCTGATTAGTACCTAATAGATGAAGTGCCTTGGTGAAGGATGTGATGATTTTCCCACCTAGGATTTTTAACCTGCGACCAGTTGTTGGTACAGTATAGGTTTCAGTACAAATTCAGCTTCATTACCTCCAAATTTTAATGGACTTTAACTAGGCTGGGATGTTTAAACATATTAATATTGAAAATATGGGTTTACTGGCATTAATAAGATAAGCAAATGCCCCCCCCCCCCCCCCCCCCCCCCCACTGAAAATCATGTTTTTGTCATGGCCATTTCCCTCATAGGCATTTACCTATGGCATTCAGATTCAAATTCATATACTTCAGTTTACTTCATTAATTCTGTACTTTACCTTTTATTGGAATGCCCCATTCTGCTTTTGTTAAACAAGCCAATGACAAAGGACACTGTTTTCATTTTTGTGTTTCTTTAAACACTTACCATAAATATAAGAAAGTGACACACTGATGTTTACATTGAGGGTTCTTCACCCCGTAGCCTCATCTGTCAAAATCACAACAGTACAGTAGCTACTATGAGCCTGACATCCGGATGAGAGATAATTCTGCCCAACTTCCAGGGATGCACTTTACTACCCAAGCGGTGGTCTGTTTATCATTCTGATGAAATATAATCTCTATTAGGTAGGGTTCCACCAGAGGTGGCAACTCAAACACTGACATATAACATAATGCTAGATAACACTTGGTAGAACAGGATTGCAGGACACCAATCTTGCAAATTGTTCCCTTCCCTTAATCGACACTATAGTAACAGAGCATGTGTGGCTATTCACCGAGGATAGGAGAAAAGACACAGTGCCCTCCATAATGTTTGGGAGAAAGACATATTTTTCTTGATTTGGCTGTGTACTCCACCATTTTAGATTTTTAATAAAACAATTCACATGTGACTAAAGTGCAGATTCACAGCTTTTATTAAAGTGTATTTTTATACTATTTGGTTTCACCGGGTGGAAATGGCAGCACTTTTTATACATAACCCTCCACCACCACCCAGTTAAGTAATTAACTATTTCCTATACAAGTTTTATGGAAACACCTTATATGTAAAGGACCCACTATGAAATATGTTTCCATCTTCCTTTGTCTCACAAGACGTGCGGTTTGCACTAACTATTCAAAAGGCAGCAGATTGGATTTAAATCAGGCTCTGGTTGGCAAAATTATTATTTGCTGTGGGCAGAGAAGTATAGAGCTAGGCTGCAGCACAAACTCCATGAAAACCATGTTTCGGTTTCCCCTCAATTAAAAAATGAAGTGTGACAAAGGAAATCATATGAATTTGTCAAAGATATGTCATTGTGATAAGTCAAGACCACGTAATTAAACACAAATATTTTGTCAGGTTTATAGTCTGATATCCAGTGTTCAAATAATCAACTTGATGGGCAGTGGCAAGGCGAATCTCCAAGGAGACCCGTACCCCCAGAAAAAGTAGTTTGGGTTATAAAAAGTGATTAAAAAGACAAGTTTTTGATTGAAGGCAACATCGAAGTGTAAAAAAAAAAAAAAAAATGTCATGAAGCTTTGTCACGATGATTAATGCTTAACTTTTTATTCTGTCCCATGGCTCTTTCCATGTCATGATAGCATATGGAAAATCATTTTAAATGAAAGACAAAATATAATTTTACGTTTATTGATGTAGCCTAGTTGCTGATTTGCTGGTCAAATTGAGCAATAATGTATTGGAAACTAGCCTACTTGTCTGTAGTTATTTGTAGGCTAGTTGGTATTTCATTATTTAGTAATTTTCTTAAGAACATAGGCTACATACTCTCTACTTGTCAAACTATCTCAATTTAACTTATACATTCAGTGCGTTTACTCAGTAAAATAAGTAGATAGGCTCGCCTACATTTGTAGACGGGTTTACTTACCCAGAATCGAAGGTGTTGTTTAGGAAAAATACATTTGGGTTTGGAGTTTCCCGCCATTTTGCAAGCGGAACGAACGAGATTGTAGTGTTGATTCCATACGGAACTCATTCGGGGATAGACCGTAGACTAGAAAATGCGGTAGCTAGGTTTTGATTGAAGTCCATAGCAACATCAATCATAAAGTGTAAGAGACTCTCTCGAACACACTTCCGAATTTAATTCGGGGTAAAGGAAAAGAAGATGTTTAAAAACACATTCCAGAGTGGATTTCTATCCGTTCTCTACAGCATTGGAAGCAAACCCCTTCAGATATGGGATAAAAAGGTATGGTTAAGACGAACTTGATAAACGTAGCAAGCTAAATTAGCCAACCTTACCTAGCTTATTGGCCTGCTCAGCGCTGCACTGGCCGAAAACTCGAATGAACTGTGTAACGTTGTGATTGCTTAAGCAGAATTTCCACATGTTAGTTATCGTTAACGTTAGCTAGATAAGTAAGTTATTGAACACGTTGTCATTGGCTTGTTGTTACTAGTTCGTTGAAAAAGCTACATACTGGTCCACGCTAGCTAATCGAGTGTTTTTCAACACGGTGGGCAGGTAATTAACGTAACGTTAACTTGTAGCAAGGGAATTACGAGTGGCTAATATAGCGACATGCGACATGCGACACCATTAGCACATATCCCTAGCACACACTCACTAACTTAGCTAGGGTATTGGGATGGGATAGCTAACCAAGCCTGCAAACTGACGTTAGTGTTATTGAGATTTAGACGTAACGTTAGCTAGTGAAAGTTGTTCGATTTGTTAATTTAATACAATGCTTGGGTGCTAACGTGATGCTGTGATTCCGTTCTCGTTTCAGGTGAGAAATGGTCACATAAAGAGGATCACAGACAATGACATTCAGTCTCTGGTGCTGGAAGTGGAAGGAACAAATGTCAGGTATAAGCAACGAGAATGTGTAGTGTTTGTCCACTTTACGTATGGTCAAAGATGTGCCCAACGTTTTCAGCTGAGAAATGTAAGGTTATTCTTCTAAGCCATTTTATTGAATTCTTTTTAGTCTTAAGAATGGGTCAATTCCTACTTCTGTATGTGAGTTAAGTCAGTAGCGTGCTCAGTTGTATGATTAGGGGATTTTAGTTTCATTGTTTTTTTAATAACGTGTACCTGTTTTGACCCTTTAGCACTACATACATCACATGTCCAGCAGACCCCAAGAAGACACTTGGCATCAAACTTCCATTCTTGGTTATGATAATTAAAAATTTAAAGAAGTATTTCACCTTTGAAGTTCAGGTAGGATTAAAACTGGAACAAAAGTATGAGCTGAATGTAAATATTGGTCTGTTATATGCATTTACTTGCCCTTGGTTCTTTTGTATGTAAATGTAAATATAAATTATAGTTCAGTTGCTATGGGGTTTGGGGTTTTGGGGGGCAGTGGACTATTCAAGCCTACTTAAAAGGACTGGAGCAAGCTTGTTGTTTTGAGTGTCGCAAGATAAAAGATGGTTTGGTGTTTTTAGGTGTTAGATGACAAGAACGTGAGGCGTCGTTTCCGGGCCAGTAATTACCAGAGTACGACCCGTGTGAAGCCCTTCATTTGCACCATGCCAATGCGGCTGGATGATGGCTGGAACCAGATCCAGTTCAACCTGTCCGATTTCACGCGTCGGGCTTATGGCACCAACTACATCGAGACACTTCGCGTACAGGTGAGCAGTTGATCTGGTAGTCCTTGGATCAACTCTTAAGAGATGCTTTAAAGTTACTGCACTACTTTTAGCCCTAGACCTCAACTCTCATCAGCATTTGGTGGAAAGGAGGAACTTGGGGCCAGTAATTACAAAGCTGCTCAATGCCTTGGAACCGAAGTCCAGAACTCATTTAAAAGTTTAGCACAACTTTCATATGCTCATCCGTTTCAACATTGCAGATTTTGCTGAGTAGGCTTACTCCTTGTTTGTAATCACACCATATTCAAGAAACTGTCTCCGGTGCAATCATAGATGTGAGTGCAATAGAAAAGACCTGGAAAAACAAGTGCATTGGCGATGTATTTACGTCTCGGGTCCTGTTGTCTCAAATCTCTAAGTAACTGATTGTGCGCAATGTCTTTGGCTGACTAAGTTTTGTGAATTGTTACAGATTCATGCAAATTGTCGCATACGAAGGGTGTACTTCTCTGACAGACTGTACTCGGAGGATGAGCTGCCAGCAGAATTCAAACTTTATTTACCCGTTCAAAATAAAGCTAAGGTAAGCGTTCTGAAACATTTGAAGTAAGGCTTAAGCAATTATTATATTCTTTTTCACTCTACCACAAACCAATTGTGATATTACTGCAATCACTGGTTGTCATGTAGTGTATTAAAGGTATATTATGGAGGTGGGTGGTTTATATTTATGAAAGCAGTGAAATAAAAATAGAATTTGTAGGCAGAGTACAGAAATCTGTTCATTTAGCAAATTAAACTTGAAAAATATGAATACTAAATGTACTTACCTATGTGTACACTGTCTCAAATGGTTGACTTAAATCTAAGTTGACATATCCAATTTGGACCTGTTTTACTGCTCACTAAGGCACATTGGAAACTCCCTTTTTGCACACATGCGTATGTGGTGTTTATCCATTTCACCTTGCATGTGACTCGTACATCTGGATGACAGTTTAACACCAAAGTACATTTTTCATTGTCACTTTTCTTTGCCAAGAATATCACAACACAGGTGAATGGCATCATCAGTAGCCTATAAATGTAGAAAAACTACAGCCAGTGCAGCCATGCTGAAATAACATTCTTGATTATATTGTGGGTGAGGATACTGTTTGTGATCTCAATCTCAAAAAGCATCTGTATCATGGCTATTAGACGTCTTGATTTAAGTACCAAAAAGCATAAATGTTTGTGGTTTCTTGTCTACTGTCTGCCTATTAATAAAAGATGTGTATTTGATGTCAGAAAATTTGCACATGCATATTCATCTCAGAACGCACCCAAAGTTTAAACGGGATATGGGGCACATATAAAACAGTGAGGGCATCAGGTCTAAAACTTTGGCCTTTAAATTCTGATTCTAGTTGCAGTGTATGTATAACAATTATTTTGAATTGAAATGCATGGATAAATTAACTTGGTTGTATTTGTTTCAGTTCAAATTGTAACAAAATTTTAATTCTCATTGCAGCACTAGGGCGAAGAGATTCTCCCTTTCCTCTCCCCAGATGTTAAATTATTTCCAGATCTTCAAATAATTTTGGTGAAAGTGTTTACTTTTATAGTCATGTGATTGTCTCCTGTTCACTATGTGTATAGAATTTGCACAATAAATGTTTTATACAAAATAATTCTGTTTCTGGTTAATGTCTATACATTTCCTGGATCATAAACTCCGTGTCCACAAGTGTGCAAAATCTGAGGATGATATGCGGAACTACTAAAGATCTGTGATGCAAAACATAGGCAGTGTACCCTGTTATCCATTAGTGTTTCCAAATCTATCCAAATGGCTAAATTGTGCACTGTTCTAAATCATAAAATAATGATGTATTTAACTACAAATCAACTGTTTTGGCTCGTAAAACTCACTTTTGCATAATTGTAGTAAGTGGGAATTACTATCTTTTCATCAGTATAGGGGGTAGATATCTATGGTTCCAACCCCCTGTGCAAAACGAAATGTAAAAATTTGAAAAAAAAATGGTCCATTATGAAGCATAAACATTTGCCCATTCTGACGGTGTACCTCTGATGGTGTTCTCTTGTACCTTAATAAAGCATCACTTTTTCCTGCACTCTACAATCTTGCTCTGGGGGATCACAGTTCTCTGTAGTTTTATTTATTTTTTATAAATGTTCCCATTTATGACTCCAGGGAAAATGTTACATTCATCGAGCATATCAGCACACATTAAATTGGAATGAGTATTTTTCATGCCCTAAGTGACAAATATAACCCAGGAGATACTAAGCCTATAGCCTATAATATGTACGGTAACATTACAATAAAATAATATTCTACCAACAGGAAAATGCTGCCGAATGTTCTAGCTTCAATGAAAATCGGTAGATCAAACATAAAATATGACAGCCACCAATGAACGCTTACACTAGTATGTGAAATGCACTCAAAATCAAATGGCCTATTGGACAAGACAGTGATCGAGTGGAAAACGAATGTACATATGTAGCCAGTGAGACCCGCATATTACAAGCAGTGCTACCTTCATATTGAGGACAAAAAACTCCCGTCAGCGAATGCGTTTTCTATAGCGGTTTTAAAATGATAAAATTAAAAATGCTGTTACGCTGGGCTGTAATTTATTGTCCAATAAGCAATTGCAAACACCGTTCAGAAGGATATACTGTCCTCTATTGGATAAAACAGTTGAGTAAAACCGGAATGATGTGAATTACTTCAGAGCTGCAGGTACAGCATATAGGGTTCTGCGCACAGACGTTCCGTTGCAATAGCGTTCTAAACTGGTGTGTATTTCTGTAACACATTTTGACAATGACCACTGAATTTTGAAAGTAACATCTATATGTGTAAGAATATGGTATTGGAAAACACTAGCGTACAAATTTTTGTTTCAGTATTGTTACATAAATATACCGTTTCTGCATTTTTTGTGGTTACAGATGATAGATATTATGTATGAAGACAACCTATCAAAAAAAAATATTGCGTAACCACCGCATTATTTACGGCTGTTTTTTGTATAACATTTTGTTAAAAATGGCGTCAAAAAAGGTGTCATGATTTTAGTCAAATTGAAGATGAAACACAGCTGTCTGAAGCGTGCATTATACGATTTTGTAGTTGTGCTGACCAATATGTAAATTAAAACATGCGTGGTGGTGCATTTCAAAACGATCGCGTAATTCCACGAAAAATACCCTGAAAGAAGTGCCTAACATTCGTTACACGTCGTGTCCAAGTAATGTCTGTCCTCGAAAAATAAATACTCCTCAATAATGCAAGAATCAATAATAATAGAAATGGACTTTTACGAAAACGTGGTGTCAAACCTGTAACGAATGTTACGTGATAGAAAATTTACGTTGCGAAGGTAACACCCACTGCACTGAAGTATACAATTTCGGCTCAAATATCAGTGACCTAGATCGCTTTGAGGTCATACGCTATCCCATCATTTGGACACTACTCTGTTTTCCAGTACCATATTCTTACACATATGTAAAACCAATGGTAGGATTGTATATTTACTTCATATTTAGTAGCAGATATTGGTAGAATGACGTGGTACAATGACACAATTTCATGTTTATTTTGCATTTGAGTGAGCAGGGTTTTTCACGCCTATTTTGCCAAACAATCAGACTATTGTTGGCTTTATCTTGTTTTATGAGGTTAAAAAATATATATTTTTATGAACTCACAGACGCTATTGTCCAGTGTCACGCATGGGCAGGTATAGTTGCAGGCGAGACTGGGTGAGGGGTTGCTTGTTAAATGGACTAGCTACACAACAGTAGTGACACTTATTCGGAAGAGTTGTCACAAATCGTGTACTAATAAAGCTATAACACTGAGTTCGTCGTTTCCGCTCATACTGCAGGAGCAACGGATGTCTCAGTTGAGCAAAATCTTGGCGCCGGCGTCCTGGTCACTTGGCATCTGCGCGAAGGGGTTAATGCATTAATGATATCATGATACATATACAGTCATGTGAAAAAGTAAGTACACCCTCAAACGGTAGTCAGTTTTTTTGACATATCTGGACACAAGTTTATTTTTTAATTTCAACCATATTGATTGATTAAGGTAAACTAATTCAACAAATGATGCAAAAAAAAAGTAGACTTAAGCAATTGAAATGAACATAAATTAAAATTCCTCATGCAAGTACACCCCTACCTTTACTATCAAATAAACGGATTAATATTGATGTCTGGTGGACAAAACAGGTGTAAATGAAAAAAACAGCATAATTTACAGCTGAATCTAGTCTCACCCTTCAATTCCCATAGAGATCCATTCAAAAGCAGAGAGGTTATAGTATCACTTGTAACAGTACCTGAAAATAAGATATCTGAAAATAAGAGTCTTTTGATGTTGATGGGTCACAGACTTCAGGAAGTAACAGCATACAAAGGATATGCGACCAAATATGAAATATGATACTTTAAAAATACATTAAAGCAAAGGGTTTGAATATTTATGGACATGAGATTTCAGTTTTTGATTTTTAATACATTTGCAAAAATTTCTAAAAACATGTTTTCATTTGTCATTATGGGTTATTGAGTGTAGATTGATGGGCAAAAATGCCAAAACATTTAAAATGGACAACTCTGAAGGCAGTTTTATTTTCATGTCACAAGAGAAGCCAAAATAAAAGCTAGGAGCAGGGGGAAACATAAATGAGTATAGCTAAACTGTCTCTCATCAGAGGATGGAAATAACAGAACGATACTGTCAGGAGCATCAGTCCTCCCAGAGGATACATCACAGGAAAAACATTTGCATTTATTCTGCTATTCCATAAATACCTGATATGTAAGGCCTGGTAATAGTACGCACTACAAAGAAAGAAGCTCAAATCTGGATTCTGTTTTTTAAATGACCAAAAAAGTAATTTTACTGCTGTGAGAAAATGTTGATATTAGGTCTTCATCTGTAGCAGACTATACACATTGTAAGTTATAAATGTGGATGTGTGAAGTTGTATCTGAATGCTGTGTGGTTACATGAGGTCAGAACATACAGAAGTTAATGTTTTTAAGGGCTGAGAGTCTATGGTCATTGTGGTTACTTATGTAGGAAACCCTGAAAAGTGCCAAATTCTCGGTGCTGTATAGGTATGGAGCATGCCCCACCAAGCCGTAACTTGGCGGATGGCATACCTGCCATCCCAATATATTACAGAATTAGATACCATTTCAATAAAGTGTTGTCAATCTCACTTAAAAAAATAATTATATTTTAAACAATTATACTTAGATCCATTCAAATGCAGAGGTTATAGTATGGCTTCTAAGAGTACCTGGAAATAAGATATCAGGAGTCTTCTGATATCCTTTTATATAGAGTCATGATGGCATCACCTGTTTACCTGTGGAATACCTGTTTACCACAGAAGTTGTTTGAGAGAATGGCAAGAATGTGCAAGGCCGTTATCAAGGCAAAGGGTGGCTACTTTGAAGAATCTAAAATATATGACTTTTTTTTATTTGTTTAACAATTTTTTGGTCTTTGCATAATTTAATTTGTGTTATCTCATAGTTTTGTCTTTACTATTCCAAAATGTGGAAAACAGTAAAAATAACGGAAAAAAACCTTCTATGAGTAGGTGTGTCCAAACTTTTGACTGGTACTGTATATATATATATATACACACTAGGCCTGGTAAATTAATATTCGATATTCGAATATTCCTCGAATATGAAAAAAAAAGCTACATTCGAATATAAAAAAATACTATTCGATTATTGGGCGTGGCTTCCGCTCAGTGTACAAAATATATATTTTTATTGGATCAGAGAAGTGCGCGCTGCCCTCTTCCGCTGTGTGTGTCCCTTACTGGCCTATGTAGTGAGCGAGCCAGTCACGTGTCATACAAGCCTCCTCTGTTGAAAACGGAAGACGCTGCATACGGGTCATTGCTATGCTTGTACTGGACGGACACGGCACTTTCATTTAATAGCAGATTGAAAATCAAATGTATAGGCATATTCGTCGAGCTGAAAAGAGCCAATAATTCAATAGCAGCAGCATGGCAGAGTTTCGGAAACCAGCTCAGCCGCGGAGAGAGTGATTAGCACTCCGAGCAATCTAAAAAGCCCCGTTTGGAAGTACTTCGGTTTTTGGTCAGTGAATGGCAAAATTGTGGAACCTCGAGACAAAGTTGTATGCAAGCTTTGTAAGCTACGTTAAACGTTAAAACTATGCTACGTTAAACGTTAAAACTATGCTGATCCCAGTTCCCTCTCCAAAAGGTCAAAGATGGTACTTTTCTGTTTTTAATAGCACTTTATTGTAAATGATCCCTCAGGATCAATTCTTTTTAGTAACATTTCTCGAAATTGTGTGCCTTAATTTTATTCAAACAAAAGCATTATAAAAGTGTGTATGTAGATTTTAAAAGCCATCTCGAATGTTAACGTTTTTTTTTTTTTTAAACTTGACTGCGTTCATGTTTATGTTGAAATTAAATGTACCATACTAGTTATGCGTCTGGTTGTATTGGTTTGTCCTCTTGTGAACCTAACGCGCAATAGCACAGCCCGAAAGTTGGTCAAATTGTAACATTTTAAAATTGTAATGGATATTCGAATATATTCGAACTTATGTGTTTTTTCAGAAGGAATATTCGAATGTGATTTTTGGCCAATGTTGACAGCCCTAATATACACACACACACATACAGCACATACTGTATATATACCCTATATCCCATATGTATACATTTTGATGGTTGCTATAGTGCAGAAATGACTCCATTCCTGTGTGCTCACCAATCAATGTGCCCACCAGACACCATTAATATGGACGCTATACATAAATATTTTCAGTTTGTTATTCAGTTTGTTATTTTTGACAGACGTATGAATTTTGAGCAATTTAAATGGCAACTAATGTGCTCAGTCAAAAATGTGGACTAAAACAAACAGGAAAAATTTGGCTGGAAAAACAAGTTGGCAGTAGTAATGTAACAATGTTGTGTGTGTGTGTGTGTACACATGAATGTAGTCTTGAACACTTTTTAAAAGCCTTAATGTATGTATCAATACGCAATTATATATAATGCAGACATTTCATATTCCAATACCACAGAAAAGTACAGTTACAAGAGGACATGGAATGAGGAAGTCAAAAATTGAAAGCACAAATCTTGGCTGGACAGAGTTTCAGGATAACAGTACTGTTGGATGGTGCAGTCTACAGAAGGTGAGTGCAAAGTTTAAGGCAAGACATAGCTGATATGACCATTTAGATACAATATATGCAGTTACAATCCCATCTTTGAAATGCCTTGTTTCCAAGCATAGCCTATTTAACCATTACAAAAATATTTTCATTGTCTAATTAAACCACAAATATATTTACTGTATAAATGTTTCTTCTTTTTTACACAAAATAAATAATTCAATATTAATTTGTTCAATATTCAATTAGCTTTCCATTGTTTAAATTGGAACAAGTTGGGTACCATGGATGGGACTGGCATTTAGGCTGCTCCTGTTTCATCAAAGTGGAGAACATAGTAGTCGTGCACATACATAAGCACCGCAATGGGCTGACCAATGATGAGCGAGATCCACACTGCTGCATTGCCATAGTTACCCCTGAGAAATCGGCTCACGAACCAGGCCAGCGGAAGCTGTAATGACAGTTAAGAAGGTGAATGCAAAACAAAGAAAAAAAACAATAGACAAGAGGGTATCATTGGCCTTGCATTCTGACCTGAGCCATCATCCCCATAAACGCCCACAGCCGGAACATCTTCAGTGGTATACTGACCAGGTACTGAAAGACAACCAAAAAGCACAGCATTTTATTTGTTGTGCACATACAGGTAAATCCCTACAGGCAGAGATACTGAACAGGGACTGCAAATAAGTAGGTTTGTCATGCTTGTGGTGGGTGACTTTGTCAGTGTAAATAAAACATTCTCCTGGGTAACACACAACTGACAGCCCACTCTGAACAAGGGTCATGTGTCTCTTCAGCATCATTACTCTTGTGAACGTGTCAGAACACAGCTGGGCTGAGGCCAGGTTCTATGAAGGGTAATGTCAGCATGAGCAGCTGCTGGTTCATCAACTGTTCATCAGGGCTTGTTCTTATTTTATTATTTTCCTTTATAAAGCTGGACATATACTGAAGCAAACTACTGTGGTTAAAGGTACAATATACCCATTCCCCAACCACAATCAAACCAAGCCCAGCTCCTTATACACTGAGCCCAAACAAACTAAATCTTGAGAGAAAAAAAGATCTTTCACATATGGACAAGACACTAAAAATATATTTTGGGGGAAAAACAAACTATAGACTGCCTCCGATATCTCACCTCATGGAAAAAGGCTGAACCCAGGAACACAGCTGTTTGCCCCATCCTCTTGCTGACTCCTCTCTTTAGCATTGGCTTGTAGAAGTGACTTCAGAGAGAAAACATCCCACAAAAACCCCAAAACAAGTGGTTAGAAAACACTTCATCTGCCATAGAATAAAAACTCACAAATGGAATGCTTTACACTTCTTTGCTCAGTTTCCTGAAATACATCAATGAATGCACTTACAGCTGAGGAACAAAGAAGGCCAAAGAGAACTAAATGAATAAACTATCCAGTTTGTCTGAGCTGGAAGCACTTGGTGAAGGTCCAGGCAGGCTGGTCACTCACCGAAGGCACCACTTGTGCACTGGGATGTTCCAGTTCTGCCAAAAGTATGTGACTGTCTCCGAGTTCCTGCAAAATAGTCCCTTATTACTGACTGTGTTTGGATTTTATGCAAAACTAGACAACCCTCTCCCTCTTACTGTGAATGTATATGCTATAAAACCAGGCAAACCTCACTCTTACTGCGCGTGCATATGAAATAAAAACGTGCGAGACAACCTGCATTAGGTTTCAGAAGTACAGGCTGATTGGAAAAAGGAAGCCACACCAGACTCTTGTGTGACCGAAGACAAACTCCTTGTGCCTTGTCAAAGCCAATGGACCTTAAAGAGATAAACCAGACTATGCCATAAATCATAATCAAAAATTAAATGCATGCGATGTTGCGCTGCAGAGCGTTCCTCTAGAATTCTGTCACGCCTAATGCCTTTTAATGTAGTTTGCTTATCAGTTCCATTCCAGGCCAATTATCTACCACAAACTTATAGCAAAAATGGCTTCCCTGGTGCTGCAAATACAAGAACAGTCAGGGAAGGATTTATTGCACAGATAATCCTGGACTATATTAGCAGGAGCGTGTGTTTTCTGTTAGTTTGTGGCAGATGGATGGAGTACGTTGGACTGCAATGAAGCTTACTGCTAACGCAGAAAGCAGGGACTATGAGCTATCATCATTAAAAGAGCTGACAAAGGAATTTTGCTTCCAATTCAAAAAGCTGCTTTTACCCCCAATAGTGTTACAGTTTTTAATACTCAAAAAAATCTAATTAGAAATTAGAAATCCAAACATCACACTACCAGGCATTGTCCTGATTACCACCCACTATTCTCTTTTTGTTTAAATGCAGTCCCAGTATGTGATCTGAAGTTGTTGAGTAGGGAATTCTTCAACAAAGAAGATACATTTCTTTCTAGCTTGTGCAGACTCTTAAATAAATCACATTTGACTGAAAAAGAAAATATTCTGTTGTGCAACGATAAAGATGTTCACTTCTAAAACTAAACTTCTTTCCTAGACACTCTTCCACGCATCAAATGCTGCCTGGAAACTGGGAATTCTGTCTGGATGAAGCTTTGAAAAAGGAGGAGCATGCTGTTGCAAATTCATCTGCTTTACAGCCCTATGTTTTTTGCACGGTGCCTGCAGTAGATTTCACTTGAGGGGAGGACTTGGGTCACTCAGCTTTTCTCTCACAATCCAGCTTTCAAGTCACGCTTCTAACTTCTGTCCTTATTTAACCTTGTAAATCATCTACAAACTAATTCTTCACTAAAATTCTTATACTCTACTTCTCATGAACAAATATCAAAGAAAGAGTAGTGGAGATAAGAAAGTGATTGAATCTTGGATGTTCCTTAGAATCCAATAGCACCCTAAAGCATCTCAGGGGAAATAAAACTCACACTGAACTCTCCAGAGATGTGGTAGAGAGTTATCAGAATTTGGGCTCATTTTCTTCAGTAAAGATCAATCTCTGTCTGGGCTCAAGGTCTCTGCTACCGCAATGAAAATGACCACGTTTAGAGGGTATCTAGGGCTGTGCATACCCAACAGGAACTTAGTATAGTTAAACATTTTCTGGGAAAAGATAATTAAGTATTTAAAGACAAAATATGCCAAAACACATACCAAGTCAATGTAGCTGACCTGATAAAGCCTTAGTGAATAAACTCCAACTGTAATGTCCAACCATGCACTTTCTTTGACCGTTTTTCAGAAAGACCCATCCTTTGTAATTTCTCTGAAATGCCTTCCTGGAGTTTTTATATAGTCAAGAAGAAAGCAAAGGAATTCCACCTACCACCAGTCCCTGTAGAACTCCCTGTCTCCAAACTGCATGAGCTCAGCTACAAAGTTCATGGAGGAGTGGAAAAACCAATAGAAAAATATGAGCCAGATTAAGTGATTGGGCACCTGTTGGAGATAGAGGGGGAGAAGGGAACAATAATCTTAATGCATTAGATTGTGTAGATATATAAGTAGGGCTCAGTTAAATGTACTTACAGCAAGTTTTAGGAGCCGTTCAATCATTCTGGAAAAGTCCATGTCCTAGAACCAAATAGACAAAAGAAACAGTGTAACTTTACATGAAAGTAAAGTAAAACAGTAGATATCACAGCTTCAAAAATGCAGCAGTTTACCTGGAATGGCTTCATTGAACTCTGAATGGAGGGCACCATCCACTGGAAAAAATATTACAGTCATGAATCTGACATTCAGAGACATGCCATCCCCTGTCAGACAGAATGGCCTGTCGCTATCTGAAATGCTAATACATACTTAAACAATCACATTAGAAAACAGAAATATCACATACCTGCTGTATTAATCCAACCAATAACTGAATGAAGAAAACCTGAAATGGAATAAATATTGAAACATTTCAGTCTTCGGTCCTGAAATAAACGTATGGGAGGTGAAAGTTAAAATCAACTGTGATCCTTGGGGTTACATTTCAATCAAACACAGGTTTCAAATTTGTCTATGGAGACAGATGATAGTTGAGCACACAGACATTTTGTGTGACAAATGAAAATTTCAATTGCAATTCTTAGAAATTTGTTTGACTGGTTCTTCTAAATTATATACTACTTGAGCAGTCAGTAACGCCACTGTTTTTTCTCCTTTTCCAATTCAGAAATGCATATGAACATTTACAGATGCATCATTTGAATACTCACTTTTTCCTTTTCAATAGAATAGAATAAAATAACTTCTACAATATTAATTATTAAATCATGATATTCAGATTTTCCACATTTGTTGATTTGTATTTAAAATTATAGTGAAATTTTGAATATGATTTGCATGCACATTTTTGGTATATTTAACTTTGTTCTTTCTTTTCTATTTCTAAAAGGTGGATCCATAACATTTTCATGTGCTCATTACTTTTACTTCCATGAATGTAGTGCAATATCTGTAGGGCCACCAGTTTGTCTCTCGCACATGGTATGATATTATCCTCCAGGGGTCCCTGTGGGCACTCGATGGCACAGGCAAGTGACTAATTATACAACTGAGTGGCTAATTATGACATTTATAAATGCCATAATTACAAATGATGTTATTATAAATTATAATTAGATCACCTAATACAGAGAGTCAAAGGAAGGAAAGTGAACTTGGATGGAACGTCAAATGCACGCTACTAAAATAACTTTGTTGAGCGAACGAGTGCAACAGTCTTCTGGTAAAGTTTTAAAATATTCTCAAGGCCAGACAATGTTAAGATGGGACAGCTGGTGTTCTGCTGCAGAGTATCATTCAAAATGCATCAGTTTTATACCAGATTTGTGGAAATGGAGATAGATATCACACCAAACACCATTGTGTAGACATAGCTCAAAGCACTGTTGAGGGATAGGGGTTCAGACACAAAGCACTCAATACCTGCTGAAAATGGCAAGAGTCTGGTTTACATGATCTGGTTGTTTGAAAGTTGTGAATTCAGAATTCATAAAACCTGAACAGCTGACAAATTAATATGTTCCACTTTTTTTGTAATATGTAATGTTTAAAATATACCTCTGCTGCAAAATATTTTATTATTATTTCAGTATTTCTGTGTAAGTTAAATGTTATACCTGTATAACTGCTTTAATTTTTAACATATTTCCCACTGCTTCATACAAAAACTAACATTTCCAAATACTGCTGCACATCTGCAGCCCTAAACTGAACTCAACACGTTGAGTATCACTTGTAAACATCGCTGTCAATCATTGTCATCATCATGTTTAATTAGTAGTAATTACTTTGCCAATGTAGATGATTGGGGTGGTGCAAAAGGGATAATTGCTTGAAATGTGGCTTAACAAAAAGGCCATCGACCTCTTGTTGGCAGAAGACTGAAGTAAATGTGAGAAAACAAGTGGAGACAAACTGGTGGCCATAATTATATGCCAACAATAAAGGTATTATTAAAACAGCTCAAGCCTTGTACTGAAGAAACTTCACAAAACAAGGTTCAATGTACTTCCTGCCTGCACAATTGTATATGAGCTATTTACTGACAGTATCATATTGTTTTATTTAAACATTGTACTGTAGAAATACGAGGTCGTTTTAGCTGAGTATGCCATTTACAGATACACTACAAATAAAATCTAGTTAGCTGAATTGTGGATATGGTTATGTGCTGTATCTTGGGAGAAACTCTTGTTTGGTGGTGTTACGTTGCGGTTTACTTTCATTACACATCCCTGTAGTACTTATTGAAATGATCTGATTCAGAGTCAACAGAGTCCCAGTCTGTATTAATCTGAATCTCTCACTGCTCCTTTTTATACAATTTAGTGTAGTCATTTGGCAGACCCCTTTAGCCAAGAAAGATTCACAAATTAACTTGCATTAACTTGCTAAACAACCACACCATTCACTTTTTGACTCCTGCAGTGCCCATTTGAGTAATGCACTTGTTTCATGTATGAAATGGACATTCAATCGTGACATTTCGAGCAAGGCAAACTAGGGAAATGGGAGACGATGCCATCTATTTTTATACCTGCATTCAATTCTGCCTGCATTTAACAGATGCCCTTATCCACAGTTTGCTAGATTCCATTCATAACACAGGTGGTTGTGCTTTTAACAATTCAGGTTAAGTAAGGACAATGTCCAATGTCTAAATGACTACTGACTGAACGTAGGTAGTAGCACAATCAAACCATATTCACACTGCATCCTGGCTATACTTGTGTTGTTATCATAACCTGTCTGACTCTGCAAAAGGCAAAGGCAACAAGAACGGTTGTATTTGTGGTACATCTCATGATTCCAGTCCTTATGTCCTTACGCTTAACTCACCATCTCAAAAAGCCTTCTGAGCAGGAAGCCCATGCGTATGCGTGGAGACCGAGGGAAGTTCAACTCATAGCAGAGTGTCGGGGCGAAGACAAAGTAGTACAAATCTGGAATGAAGCAGACAGACATGGGGAAGGAGGTAGAGATGATCGGAAGAAGACATGGTAGGGATTGGGAGTGCCTGTGAAGGTGTGTGCGTGGTACTCACTCCTGTAAGTGAGGTTCCCAGGGTAAGACACCTGGCCCTGCCGTTCCCCTCTAGTTGACCTCTGAACTGATGGGCCTGTGGGAGAAGATCTTGTGAGGAGTCATGTGGGTATGCTCCTAACTACAACACCTGATCAAGGATTATCTCACCTAAACCCCACCCATTACATGAATAAAAGCTTCAACTGATTGTCGGTTAAAGCATGGGATTTTTTATACTGTAGAAAGCCTGCCTCTTTGGCCCAAATATAACTACAAAATGTGGTTCCTCTTTGTAACACCAGATGGCAGTGCAGTGTACATTTACAACAAGAATTGATATATTCTGTGCGTGTGTGCGCGCGCTTGTGCATGAGTGTTGTTTTGTGTGTGAGAGGACGTCTATGGGAGGAAAAGATAATATAGCCTACTCAAACCGGTAGAACCTCTTCGTAAATGTCCAGGAGCAAACACTTTCCTTTTCTGCTCAAGCCAGCAGGTGTCCAATGTCGCAAAACAATCTGGTGAAGCTGAGGTCTCAGAAATTTGTCAGGAACATCATTATGGTCTTTATTTCTCCACTTATTGTGGGCAGTGCAGACAGGCCAGTTGTCAGTTTCATTAAACACACAGACCGTTCTAGCTGAGATACTATTACAGTGTATCATCCATTTGCTTAATGTACCCTTATCCGGGGAACATAGCTCAACGTCCTATCCATTCGCCTGGAAATTAGAAATAAGAAACAATGGCAAAACCACTATATTGCATTTTTCCAAACTAAGGAGTGTGATAGCAGAGACAGGTTTTGCAAGTACCCTCGCATAAATTCCCAGCTGCAAATGATATGATTAAAAGAACAAGGACATGGGTACATTTTTAAATACTTGCATCCCATGCAGAAAAATCAACACTTGGTAAAGAAGTGTTAATTCAGTGCATTCACTTATGAAAGTGTTTAATGTGCCATCAGGTTATTGTTAGTTTTAAGGTACATATTCTTTAATTAAATTTATGTGCTTCATATGTTAGCATAATTCACGATTTGTCAGTTTTAAAATCCTATCATAATCAGTGTTTCCAGTAGTAGTAGATGACCAGTAAATTTAGACTGGTTACATTCCAGTCAGAAAATGACTCAAACATATTTCATTGATAAGGCAAAACACCAAATGATTGGCAAATATGATAATGCAGCCTGGCCACAGCCCACAGCAATATGGTGGACTGTACGATGAATGAGCTCTTACATGAAATGGATCTGGAAAGAGTGCGAGCTTTTGCATGTTGAATTTCTCTGCACCACTTGTTCACATCTCTGTAGGAATACAGTTTCAGGAAGAGGACGCTGTACACACCCAGAGCAAAAGCTCCACCAACTGCAGACATGGAGGAAAAGAGTTAGACTTAAAATATGCAATATAACTTTGGCAGATTTATTTTAACTCTGGCCCTGGCTGCTGCACATTACAGCGGAGATCAATTCTGAATCACTGTTTTCTTTACATTAGAAAGGAGTTAGTGAAAATACCTTTGCTTGTCCTAACAGAAGCATACAAGTAAAAGGTGTTCCTTCATTCGGTTATTCTATTCAAGTTCAGTCCCTCATACACACAGGTACTAAGCTTAATTGAATAAGCATAACTAGTTATACAATGGTACCTGAAACAGGTCCCACTGAATGACTAATTAAGGTTAATGGACAGGTGTGTCATATTTGTTCAAGGGTAAACAGAAATATGTTGAATAAAGGCCTTCATCTTTTTATCATTGATAACAACAACAATAATAATAGTAAAATTGTCGTACGTTTATTTAAACCTACAGATATAAATTTCAGCAAGTGAAAAATTCATTCAACATCTTGGCAAGTGATCAGTAAATTCTCAAATGGGGTTTCCCTTTGGAAAAAAATGAACAAGTAAAATTTAAGCAACCTGGATATTAACAATTTCTGCCCAGAACGTCCCCTCTTTTTGAGAAAAAAAGAAAAGAAATGTGAAAGTAGAAAAAACAAACAAGCACGACCAATAGAAGCACGGCACCGAGTAAAGTGGGGGAAAGTTGGCATGCCGCTCAGTTGGCTGTAATGAAGTACTGCTGCTTTATCAATAGCACCCATATGGTATATGGACTTGGTCCCTGCAGGAGCTCTGATGGATGGCATCGCCACAGAGCGGCATGGACGGGCACCGGTGCCAGGCCCGGCAGCCGTAGTGCTCTCCCCCTGACCTTGATGTCTAAACAGAGGCCCCTGCGTGTGGCACAGCGGACAGATGGCTCGTCTCTGTCACCACCCACCGCGATGACAGATGAGGAAGAAGGAAGCACAAACATGTTCAAAAAAAAAAGTACAGTGATGTCGGGAAGTTTCCTATAGCAAGTACAGTACAGCGATAGGACGGTAGCGTGCCCTCTCAATAGGTCACGGTCACATGACCTACAAACAAAACTAAGCCTACATATTTTCTGCAAAATTTTAAAAAACCTCCTACTGTATCGCATCAAGAACTAATGGCCATGCAATGACTATGGGAATGTTCAAGCACACGTCCTATGACAACTGTGTAATAACCAACCATCCCTGATTTAAAGTACACTGTGAGAGTACGCAGGAACGCAATATCCGATAAGGAACCAAACTCTTGCGCTTTCAGTATTGCATGAGTTGTGCTAATGCAAGAGTTCAGCTAATTTCTACATTTGTTGCAAACAATATCTGCTGTGTTCATTTCAGGGAGAAGTCACAGACATCATTTCATGTCTTCACCGTCTAATATTTGGCTAACAAGCAGTACGTTGATCGACAACAGGAAGTTGTGCTATATCATTTGCAAAAGAGGAACAATAAACCAAACGTGTCATCATCCCTTTGAGATGGATAAATGTATCCTGACAATCACAATGCTCAAGCAAAGTATCTTCTGTATGCATGAATAAATGTTGAAAGTCCAGATACAAAACCACATGGCGATGCTAATTCAAGTGAAAGGGAAATGTGCAATACAATATAAGATTGAGTTGTTTTATATGGTCACAGCATAGCTTTACAAACCCTTAATACTGCCAAGGGATATGTGCAGGTGGTTTGCAATTCAGAATACTAAAAAAACATATCTATTCCGAATCCTCAATATCTATTCCTGGGTCTACTCATAGCTCCTTAATTCTGACCAACTCTGACCTCCCTACAGCATTTCAGAGGGACTACCACCACAAAAAACAGCTGAATCACTTACAAAAGCCTGGAAACATTTGCATTGTTGAAGGAACCACTGGAGAGACACAGATGATCTTCTGCTGCTCAGCACTTGACAATTGCCCTTTCTTTCATTAGCCGTCTCCAGCTCAACAAAGCCTTCCATTGCTGTACACAACCTAAGATTAACCTTTCTCTGGGGACGTGCATTTAGATTTCCGAGACACGCACTCACATTCTATTGCTGCCAAGACTGAATAAACGCAGACTCAAATTACACTTTCCCTCCAAGCACTACAGTTCTTTCTGTTTTCAACCACTCCCTGCAAAGAGATGTACATTCGCTCACACTTACAGGCAGGAAGAAATAATAATATAAATAGATAATCTTATTTCATGCTGGGTTCTTAGACTCTTCTTTATGAATATTGATGAGGAAGAATAAAACCGGGTTCTTCCAACATTTTTTGTCAATTAAGCACTGGAATACTGATGCAAGCAATAGATTAGTAATGTCATGGTTGAATATGTTAATAAAATATTTGGCCCCAACCGCTGATCCTTCAACATCTTTTTAAATAGCACGAATGCAAAGCTACTTGAACATGTTCTACAATGTGTAAAGCTGAGCCCTCATTGTTTGTTTCTTAGTCTACAGCAGTGGTTCTCAATCCTTTGGACAATAGGGACACAGGTCACAACCGGAATGTACCATGAAACCCAAAACTAAATACGGCAGGCCTTAATGAAGATGGGCAATGTGTACAAGCCTTGGTGAATGGTTAGTGAGTGGTGTCATCTCAAATGTATGCCTGTACATGGAATTTTGGCTGTGCAGTTCACTACCTGAAAAGAGGGTCCATGCATGGTTAGCATGGACAATTCACCCAAATCCTCTAAAAAGTACATGCAAACCTTAAAAGGCATACATCCTTTAGTAAGGAATTTATTTAGTAAACTCATTTAACCGGTTACCTTACTGTGAGAAATGTATACTGTGAATGTCACTCCTGCAAATCCTATGCAATGTGCAGCTAGCAGAAGATGATTGCGAGAGATTTTTGAGTGCTGGCTCACCGGGGGTCACAGAGTCCAACATCAGGATGGTGAACACTGGGAAGCACAGGATGGTCATCAGACTGACGCAGTAAACGGTCATACCAAACTGCTCACTGAAGGTGCCCTGTAGGGAAAATCACAGCTCTCACAATCATATTATTATGGAAAAACACAGTCAATCAATATCCCTAAACTATCAAAACAGTCTGAGGAATGACTTTGTAAAAGGCACCTGGGTGCTACCGTTATAAAATACCATAACATTTGAATGTGGTGAAGGTATTGTTGAGTAATACATGAATAACCGTTATACCATTTTATACTTTAAAATACACATTTAAAAGTTCAATTAATTAATGTAGTAAATATGGTATTGCAGAGCAGGATACTGCTTTCCAGACTGATAAATCAATCAGTACTTTAGCAGATGCTCTTACCCAGAGTGACTTAGTGCTACTAGATACTAAAATCCTGCATATTCTCCCAAGTACTGCATACAGGAAATATGTAAACTAATGTTTTACTGATAAAATAAAACCCAGAACACATTCAGACATACAGAGCATTTATGAATTGAGTGGAAGGAGAGCAGACTGGTGTTTTGATGCACCCAAACACATCGTCAAACTTTTTTTCAGAAAACATATACTGTATATCAAGCTTGCTTCAAACATGCACCTTGTGTGAACCGCATGTGTACCACCTCAGTCAAATTTTAATTTATACATTTTATTTTCTTGATGGTCTGGGAAACCAGATGGTCAGATCGTGAGAGAGACACCTGTTGGGAAAGGCCCTTGTTGTACCAGCAGTAGGAACACTAGGGACGTGCCATTGCTCAGATTTTCAGAGAATGGCTTGTGACATTCACTATACTGGTATATGAGATCATTTTCAGAGTGGATCCTTTCAATTCTAAACATTGCAGTGTGCTACTTACCACAGACAGCCTTCTCTCTGTGTACAGAGCTGCCACAATAAACACATTTGAGACTGAAAAATACCAAATAAAGAGATTAGGTTTGGTCACAGCACAAAAAACAACAACAAAGAAAATACTACAACTATAGTGACTGAAAAATAAATTATTCATCTCTGTATCATAATCAGACCAGACTGCAGTAGATGGAGAAGCTTATTGTTTTCGTCTCAGAATAGACAGCTTTTGTTTATTTCAACACAAAACAGTGAGTGTACCATTAGTCCAGACATTAGGCCTACAATCATATACATTTGTTCTTAGCAATATTCATTCTAGAATTTTTAGATCAACTTTTTTTTAGATGAACAATGGAGGTAAACAGCCTCACTCAGAAATAATGCAGCAGTAGGCCATCCAGGATTAAAATATGACCTCAGGTCCTGAGCCGAAGCCATTAACTGCCAATCTAATGCAACTAAATAAAAAATTAAAGCTCTCCTTTCCTTTCTGCAGCGTAGCGTTAGCTGGCTTTACTTTATCAACCTGCTGCCTGTGTGAAGATAAAAACCTGCTGCCACTGGCTAAGGGCCAATCCGAGACGAGCCCCTGTTAGCACAGCATATGTGAGTTTCGGACCGCCTGTCCCCAGCGGAACCGCTCCATCACAGCACAAACGGCATCTGCCAGACTCAACCAGATGCTAACCTTTTACACACAGCGCGGGTGTTATCCATGACAGTGCATGTTTGAGATCTAGCACCATTATTCCGCTTATAACGATCAGGGCAATTTTCTGCTCTGAAATGGACAACACCAACAGCTCCTGACAAAGTCAGGACAGAGTCAACAAGGCTGATGCTTTACCCTGTGAGGTTGTTTCCTACTAAGTCCATGGGCCCTATCTTGGCGATCTTGGCGCTTGGTCTAAGCGCATGGCGTAAAGTCCATTTAGGGCGTGTCCAAGTCCACTTTTGCTATTTTAACGGCGTATATTTTGGGCGCTAAGCACGGCGCAGCGTGCAAGTGGGCTGAACCTAGTCTCTTCATTAATTATAAGGGTGTGTCTTGGGCGTGACATGCAATAAATCAATCAAAATGTCATATCCCATTCCCTTTAAAAGCCTGCTTTTCCACCTTGGTGGATTCCTTATATTGATGGCGAAACAGACATGCTTGTGCGTGTTTAGTGCGATCAAGGAATAGGCTAAATGGAGTATGATCAATATTATTCAGACTAACCATTAGCCTATGAGTTCCTGGTAATTCCCGACAGGGCTGTTATTTTACAAAATATACGTGGTTAAATTTCGTTAAAAGGACCTGCAACAGCTGAGAATAAGCTATCAATGGCTTCAGTCTCACCTTAGAAAACGCCAAATTAGCCTGCTTGTTCAGCAAATTTTGTTTGCTTATGCAATGAAAGTGTCAAACATCTATTCCATGAGGCTGTTCTCATGGAGTTCTCGAAGTTCAAACTTAATCCGAAGTTCATTAGGCTACCTGCATAGTAATATTGATTAATAACATAAATACCGTTATTTGGCCTTAATGATGACACTAAATACAATAAAGCTGTCTGGTTGGCAACCCATATGTTCACGCATATTTCCCCTTGTTTAATAATGTCCTGTTTATGGAAATGTGACCAACATGTTTTACTCGTAGCGTAATACTTTAAAACAATCCACTTTACCAGGAAGACCGTGAAACATGCGACTTACAGGGGAAACAGAGAACATGCAGAGCACATGCAGAGAATGGCATTAAAATTAATTGTTAATTAATTGTGTAATGTGCTGCAAACGACATGCTTAGTTCTCTTTAAAATCGTTTTGTTCAGTTATGGAATAACAGGTGAAATCAGCTGGGTTTTAATAAGCTGAGAGTATGGAAACCTGGTCACTGTAATTTAAAAAATATGAAGGACGAAGAATAGCTAAGGTTACAATTTAGTTAACATGGTGACATTCATCTCCGTTTTTTAACCATAGGCTATCGAAAAAAAACTTATGCACAGCGAATCCGCTGTAGCCTAGGCTATTTGAAAAACAATAAATGCAATATTCACTGGACAAGGTTTTGAACTTTTTTCAGTCACAAACCATTCTATTTACGTTTTAGGTATATTCACGCATTAGGTGTAAATGACAATTCACGCATTAGGCTTCATATAGGTGTTATCAGCTCCTTTTTAATGGATAGCCATTGTCCCGTACCATCGCACATCGCCTGGATGTTGCTGGAGTGGGCTGAAAGCAATTTAAGGCATTCCCCTTCGCTGAGGGAAAGGTAAGCTATGTGGACCTATGGACCCTTTTATTATTATGCATTTTTTGATATAGCCTACACAATAATATTTCACATTGTAATCTTGATATTTTAGTCATGCTTGTGCGTGCCCGTGTGTAACAGACAGGAGGGTACGTGCGTTGTGCACACGCCTATGTAGACGCACTTATATGCGCCGTTAAAATAACATGTAAACAACTGCGACATGACTTTAGACCAGGTTTGTGGTGGTTCTAGCGCAAGCGCTTTCTGCTGGCTCAAGATAGCAATACGCCAAAAAGAATCCTGGCCACTCCCAGTTCACTTGCAACGGGCGCAAGAATACATGGTAGTTAAAGGACGTAAGCGTTAGGCGTTATAATGAACCTAGCGCCGGGTGTAAGATAGCAAAGACACTTGCGTTTGGGTTAGCGCCGCTTTGCGCCGGGTGTAAGATAGCAAAGACACTTGCGTTTGGGTTAGCGCCGCTTTGCGCCGGGTGTAAGATAGCAAAGACACTTGCGTTTGGGTTAGCGCCGCTTTGCGCCGGGTGTAAGATAGCAAAGACACTTGCGTTTGGGTTAGCGCCGCTTTGCGCCGGGTGTAAGATAGCAAAGACACTTGCGTTTGGGTTAGCGCCGCTTTGCGCCGGGTGTAAGATAGCAAAGACACTTGCGTTTGGGTTAGCGCCGCTTTGCGCCGGGTGTAAGATAGGGCCCCATATGTGAGGATTCACTCCCTCCAGGGTGCAGTTTATCCATAAAGTGGGCCAAAGGTATGTCTCTCTGGAGAAAGTGGCTATATGCAGGGTTATAATTTCCCCATATATCTACAGAACATTCTGGTCCACAGTGCACAGGCTGAAAGCCAAGTAAACAGACACAAGTAATGCACACCTGCCCCTCCCTTGACGTACCAATGACAAGGCAAGCAGCTGGCCAGCTGTAAGGGTCCTCCCAGAATAGTGAGATCACTTGAATGGGGTCCACCAGTATTCCATAACTAATGGGAAATGGGTCAGGAAAAGAATGAGTTTAGTTCACTCATTTAGGATGGGAAACACACAAACAATAGTCTTGGGCTGCTAGGACTGGAGGCATCTGGGAGCTGCAGCAGGGTTCGAGTGTGAAGTGTTGCGCATTACACCATATGGTCTCAGCTGCATGGGAGCGCCCTAAAGCCCGAATGTACACTTCTTCCTGTCAAACTACACCCACTGACGGCTATATCAAGTAAAAGAAAAAACAATTTAAAAAAAACAGATAATATGCTCCACCTCGTCCTTCATGATGTAAATTTTCGTTTCATTTTAATGTTGCCATTTATTCTAAAATGTGAGAAGGTGGAAGTGGTAGGAGGATATCTCCATTTTCTCTCCAGCACATGCAAATCTTATCCCTTGGTGCCAAGTAAGGGGTGCAAAGGGTCAGATAACCATGCAGTAATTTCATTTGGGAGCACTGTAACATCTAACTGTACAAAAAGTCTAGTTGTTCCAACTGTAAAACAGTTATTTTTGCCCTGCAAATCTTTACACCAAGTCGGTGCCTATGATCTTCCCATTTTCAGGACAGACAGTCAGTTATAGGTGTTGACACGCAGACTGATGACTCATAAAATAGTAGGCTAAATGCCAATGATAGTGCATTTCCTCTGCAATCCAAGGAGGATCCTGCTTACTTACTTCAAGAGGTTCTCCAGAAAAAGTCGTGCATTGCTCAAGACCTGCAACAGAGAGATCACTGAATTATGGTTGGGATAGCACAGTTGATTAGTGGTAGCACTTTCAAAAAGGATATATCCTTTATATATATTCCAAATTTATCACATACAACTGAAAGACCAGGTGGAGTGGTTCTGACAGCAGACAGACTAAATAAACAGAAAATTTACACATAATATAGAATATTAAGCATGAAAAGAAAATAACCCAAGTGAAAATGTAGAAAAAAACCCCACAAAAATAAAATAAATACAAATTATAATGCAATGTGTAAATGTCATACGTTTTTACAGGGGTTTGACAGGTGCATTCTTGGAGGTGCAGTCATTCATACAGAGGGAGTAAACATGAGAGCAAGCAACCCAGAACAATACTAGTGTCTTAAAACATATGTCTTAAAACATTGCAGAAACCGTGTACTGTTCCAGAGATTAAAGATGTCTGTAAATACAGGGGATAGCATGGTCCATGCAGTGGTAAAAAGAAGCAAGCGATACACTGTCTGGGCCGGGTGCTTTTCTGCTATTGTGCTTATGGAGTAACCTGTTAAAATCTTGATGAGCGATGAGGAGTTGAGACGGGGGGTTGAGGATAGGGGATGGATGGTTCGCAGTAAGTGGAGGGGAGTGGATCCTGAGTGGGAGAGATGAGGGGGGTTGATGTATAGTTGACTGCGGGTACTTTGTGATCTAAATCTGCAGTAAACATGGTTCAGCTCATTTGGAAGAAGAGGGTCATTGATGGTTTTGTTTTATAATTTGTGATGTTTCCTAGACTTTTCCGGACAATTAAATTATCTTCAAGTTTGTCCATTCCATTGACCAGCTGTACTTGTCAGTTCTATGGCTGTCTTTGTCCTCTCTCTTAAAGGCTCTCAGTCGGAGTGCGGGTTTCCGAGTTTACATTAGCATCCTACAATTTATTCCAATCGTACAACTATTCAGCTTCTCAAAAGAAACCACTGAGATAATGTAAAACGGCAGAGTCAAAGTAGTCTTGAAGCTCCTCTGTGGCCCAGCTGATCCATTTCCTCAGATATTTTCCCAGGTAGTATGAGCAGATAAGGTGAGCCATTACATGGTCAGAATTCCCCAGGGGGCCATGGAGAGCAGCAGGATAAGCATCTTTTCCATTTTCTGAGGCGAACAAGAACCATTCAGGACAACAGAAACCCTCACCATCTTCTGAGGCAGACTGAAGACCCACCTCTTCAGATCGCACCATGGCTTTCTTTCTTTTGGATAATGTTATAGGTATAGCTATGTACAGCCATGTAAAGTTTATCCATCTAGTAATATTTTCTTTTCTTAAACTACAAATTGTTATTTGTTAAGTTAACATTGCACTTTTTAATTATAAATGGGCCTTCTGTGCCTTCTTGGTGGTACTGCACTTTTGTATTCCTGAGACGAACACTGATGTTCTCCAATTCTGTAAGTTCTGTAAATTGCTGGTTAGACGTTTGGCTAGCAGTAGGTATGTTCTTTAGTCATATTCTGTCTGATGACGACACAATTTTGGTACAAAAACCAGAAGGCAATGTGTCCCTAATACTTAGTAGCATCATTTCCAAGTGAAAATAATCAGAACGTTGTCTTGAATGACTATTCCCACACCTTTTACAGAAAGGCAGAGCAGGAAATGACATAATAGTACAGTATAATACATTGTCCCAACAAATCTACATTCATGGCTTCCACTCTGCTATTATATACCAGCTTTTATCTGTGAATTTATATTTTTGCTGTATTTGTTGCACTTGCACTGTACTCTCCAACGTGTTGTAAGTCACCTTAGACAAGGACGTCTGCCAAATGCAGTTTAAATCGTAATAAAACCACATATTCCCTCTATACCAAATGCACTGTATATCACACTTGGAGCTGAATGATAATGCTGAACAGAGATATAGCTCATAAACAACTTTAATGAAATGAATGGCAATAAACCCAAATAAAAGAGCTTATACTGTTTTAACTCCTATGATGTTTATCCCAATCTGGGATTCCCAGATTCCCTGTAGCTCCATCCCACAGCTACAACATTTTCCATCAGTTTGCAGATAAACATGCACTGCAATCGAGGGCAATGGCCGACTTCATGCACAACTCAGGTGCCTGACTGAGAGGTCACATTTGTATGATGAGATGGGGCATACTCTGCTGACCCAGGCTGCATTCGAAGAGTCAAATTTGAGCAAGGAAGGATCCTTCAGTTCACATGAACCGGAAATAGTTTCCGGGCAGCCATGCTAAGGACCGTTCGAATTTCTTATATTGAGAAGGAAAGGAGCTTCACGATTCCTTTTATCCGTCCTTTCACAAAGGATGCTCTGGACTATCCTTTTCAGAAGGTAGTATTCGCGCCCCATAATGCAATGCCGCCAATGTTTTCATAAGCATCAGAGTTTTCCGGAACCTACCGAATTACCGAATTCAAACAACAAGTCGAACATCTGAGAAATGCCAGAAATCTAAATGTGAATAGCTAGTATTGTTGGTTAGTATTGGCTTATAATAGAAAGTAAACAAACAATGACACAATCAGACAATACACCAAATTTGTTAAGAGGCTAAATTTTGCAGAGATAAAATGAATGGTTCAAGTGAAATGCAGACGGCAACGATGCACCTTTTGTCGTAATTTTTCGTGAAGTTGTAGTTCGCTATGTTGAACAGGCACGTCAATATGACAGGACGTCGCACCACGACGCAAGGTAGAGAAGGAGGTTTGAATTCCACAGTAGACGCTAGATTCCTTGTAAATCTCTCCTTCCAACTTTTCCTTGACCCCCATGACGTTTTCTGGCGAGGTCAAGGAAAAGTTGCAAGGAAAGGAAAAAGGAGCTATTTGTTTGACTAATCGAATGCAGCCCCAATCCCTCCCTGGCTGATGCTGTGGTAAACTGTGTGTCCCCCTGCGGGATTCCCAGCCATTTCCAGCATGGTCAGGACACAATGTTGCACCATGTGATCACTGTTCCACCGCTGTAGCATTAGCTGTACTCCCTACTCAGGAAGCACTAAATATAACTAAATAGAAATTGCATCAAAATATTCTTAGTGTAAAACAAGCACCATAATAATGTAAATCATACTCTGTCCCTACTAAATTTTAGATCGATGGATCCTTATAATTATTATTTATTTTTTATTTGTGATGCAATAATGTCACCAGTCATTAAGTGGGCAACACTGCCATACTGTAGCAGATGGTTTCCTTACATAACTTCAGATAACTGTCTCCACTGGAGATAATATCAGACAAAAATAGGTTACACCCATTGCATCGGAGCACACGTTCACTTTTTCAATGCAACTATGAGGGGAAAAACTGATATTACAGAAACGCAAATAAGCGTTTCTTGAAAGATCACCTATGCTGGGGTCTGGACTGAGATTTTGCACAGTGAATGAGGCTCCAAATGAAACCACATTAATCTTCATTTTCATTAATCCACGTCCCCTGTATGTACGTAAATCCGGCTCCTTATCTGTTCCGTTAGGTGCCAATCAGCTGGCTCTTCCCAGCTGATTCCCTGCAAGTTTTCTGTACTGCATACTGTAGCAACTCCCTCCTGGGACTTGTTTATATCCAAATCCCTTTGTGTAAGGTAGACTCAATTATGAATTTAGTGCATAATATATACTTCACCTGCAAAAGTAATATGAAAGATTTACTGTTTTAATATGAATTCCATTCTTTGTTTACACTATATTTTGTCAGTGAGTCTAAATGAATTGTCGGGGCCATGCCGTTACTGTGCATACATTATAGATTTGGTCTTGGAAGCTAAAATAATAAGCGCGACGGTGCACAATAGTCTTCTGTAGCTTTCGGGTCTCTGCTCTTTTCGCACTGGCAATTTTCCACTTAGGTTTGTAATTTCTCATTAAGCCACACAAAGAATTCTCCATGTTCTGTGGAAATTTGATGAAAGTTCACAAAGTGTGAAAAAATGAAACTATTCAGATGGAAAAATGAGCTTGTTTTAAAGACTGAATTAATACCAGCTTTAAAAATTGAAATTTATGCCCTGCGTAGTCTTTGAAGAAGACTATGCGCTGGCGGTGCTCCAGATTCAATTTTAATTCAGAGCCCTGCCATTGCAAGATGCTTATTTTTAGACATATCCAAACCCTTATTTCCTACAGTACAAACATGCAGTAATTATACTTCCTAATTTCAGTCTACCGTGCTAAATGCCTTCCATCATATTTGAGTATGATCAAAGTATTTTTGAACTCAGTAGCAAAAGCTCTGCTTAAAGAGAAAATAAAAATTTCTTTCTGCTCTTTGCAAGCGTGGATGCTGGGATATCCCGCTGTTTTGTGATGCAGATTTCAACTTCAAAGACTAAATGAATGACTGCAAAGCAAGGTCATTACCACATTGATGATAACTCACATGACAAAAATCCATACTGATAATAATCCAAATTACAAAAAGATTTCAGGAATGCAGTCAGCTGAAAGCCAGTATAATTCCATTAATTGGGGATACTGTAGAAACCCCTGTGATAATCTATGAGCCTCACCTGAAATATTTTACAAGCAGTACCAACCACGAGAGCCTCGTGCAGCTATTCAGCTTCTCAAAAGAAACCACGGCAGTTATATCTCTGCAGAACCGAGGAGAGCAAACTGATGAGGTAATCTGCCGATTAGCATCCAGGGATGAATAAATAAGGTGGATGCTACAATTGAGAAACATAAAAATGGGTTTTGCTGATACTAGCATTATGTAGCGGCAATAAGCATGTAAAAAATAAAATGGCTTCAGTGATTTTGGAAACAACCGGATTTCAAACCACATCGCCCACTCAGTCATGAAGTGCAAATCATGTTCTTTGCACTGTAAAGGTATACCGTACTTGAGGTATTTAGTTAAAGAGTGGCTATTCTTATGTGCTGGATATTTTGATATTACAGAGAACTTTACAGCATACAAATGGGTAATATCCCACAAAGGAAATTACAACTTATTTTCAAAAATAAATTTGACCTGTGTACTGTATGTTTATTTGGGAGTCAGAGATCCCACAGCAATAGACTGAGACATTAAAGACTACATTATGATTTAACCCCTTCTTCCTGAAGCCTGTAACCTGCTGTGCAGAATATCTAATTTTCCACAGAGTGCATTCCCTGTCAGCTATACAGCACACTGCCAATTAGATGCAGTGCGTTTTCTGCGGGTCGCAGTAAAATTATATCATCACTTGTAATCACTTTATTGGTACATAAACCACCAATAAGTAGTTGTAATGTAATAAAATCTTGCATAATCATACTCAATGGATATTTACACCACAGCCTGATAAGCAAAGCAAACCCCAACTGAAAGGCGATTACATCCCGAGATGTTCTTAACATTGCTGGGATTCTTTCAATGACCCAATTCCTGATACAACATGTACCCAACATACCTCCTTAAAAAAATTAAAAATATATAAATTTTTAATAGTCTCTCAGCACAACTCATCTCTCCTTGCACCTTTGGTGCTTGGCACCCTAATAATAATGTACTGTGCTGTACTAGCTGTACTGTACCCATTACATTCTGGTTGTTCTTGTTACTCTTCTGGCATTACTTGCCATGATGGCCTGATAATATATTCTTATTCTAGATAAGACTGTACTGAATGCCAGTAAAGTAGATTAAACAATGAAAGATGCTGGTGATTTTGTGACTAATGAGCAGAACTGGAAAGAGAGGGAAAGACAAATATACAGTTTTATCTTAAAGGTTGTATCAGCGATTTTGGGTGGAAACATAATTTTATTTTATTTTTCCTCACGATCCGCTAGCTGCCCGCCCCATAAGCAGGCCGTCAAAAAACCGCGTCTCTGTAGGCAGCCTATGCTCCGAGATCGTACACAAAAACAAATGGTACTACCAACCACTCAAAACCAAAATAAACAGTATTCCAACCAATCACAATGATCTGCACAAACGCTAATACTCTTATCTCGCTGAAATCTTGACGGATTTACAAACGGTTTGGTTTCTTACAAACGTTATTAACGTGGTTATAATTCTGGATGCTTGAACACTATTTTTTAAAACATAACATAATTATTCATAAGTATGTTTGTTTGGGATTTCGCTTCAGAAGTGACGTCACGTTTGTGCAGATCATTGTGATTGGTTGGAATACTGTTTATTTTGGTTTTGAGTAGTTGGTAGTACCATTGTTTTTGTGTACGATCTCGGAGCATAGGCTGCCTACAGAGACGCGGTTTTTTGACGGCCTGCTTATGGGGCGGGCAGCTAGCGGATCGTGAGGAAAAATCTGATGAATGTGATCATTTATGTTTCCACCCAAAATCGCTGATACAACCTTTAATAAAAGATTTTTGAATAGTGATTGTTCACACTGGAAGCAAAGGTTGCTAAAGAAGACTTTAATGCTACTTAATACAAGTACTCTATTATATATTTGCTTGGAGCCTTCTATCAATTTAATAAGTATTTAAACAATATATTTTTTAAATATAAATTATAACTTGGTTTTCTAGGTTAGATATTGCAGTTGGCGGTCAGTTATTTACGAAACATAAACTCTAAGAAATACAAGTATGCTTCAGCAAGTCAAAAATGCTCGAGTGTCACAAAAGAGTGGTCAGCCTTTTAAGGGCCAATTTCCACAACACTCTACAATACATGCTGAACGAGGTGGTAAAGTGCCTGAATGAAAAGTTCAAGGCTCTGTGGCTCTCCAGAACCATGGTTGAACAGCCTTCAATAGCCCCTAATACAGCTGCAGGGTGACACTCACCAGCATGACAACGCACCAGTTGAGGATTCCCCTGTAATTACTGTAGCCACTGGCGGAGCTGAGCAAGGACTCCTGCAGCTTGTGGCAACTGAGAACAAAAATGAGTACAGAAGCAAAGACAACATAAATCATCTGTGAAGAAGAGACATTCTTAAGCCAGGCAAAATATTCCAGAACATTTCTGTAAGGCAGTGTTTCTTCCCCCTGGTCCTCGGGGGGAAACTAAGCTCTCAGTTAATTAGGTTTGATTGAGCTGTTCATTGAATGCTGATCTGTATTTGACATCTCCACACTTAATCTACTATGAATTATCTGTGGAAGAATGTGCTGTTCCAACAGCGTTTGAACACATAAAATGGTCAATTTGCATATTAATTAGGTTGAACATAAGCTCAATCTTTTGCACAGCACCACGGTTACAGACATTGTCAGTCAAAATCTATGTGCACGCTGCAACAATGCTGATACCAAAAACAGACACATCAGCAGAGAGGCTGCAATGTTTTTTTGTTTTTTTTACTGTAAATCAAACTGCATTAGCAGGGGGCTGTTTTAACAGGTCTAACTGGTCCTTATAGATATTGTGTTTGGGGATAAACTGGAACTGAAAGCAGAGAAGAACCTATGGCAATTCTTTGTTCACTGTAAAGCAAACTGCATTAGCAGGGGGCTGTTTTAACAGGTCTAACTGGTCCATATCTATGTGTGTTTGGAGATAAACTGGGACTAAAACTTGGGCGATAGGCCTATCATTTCTATACACTGTACATGTATGTACTTGTATACATACATACAGTGTATGGAAAAGGTATCCCCCCACTTTCAGAGTTCCAGTGTCCCCAAGCACGTGTACAGCAAAGCAGACGTTTTATAAATAACTCAGATTCACCCCTCAGAAAAATATAACAAAATATCCTTGGATTTCCAAAACTGGACTTCCAAACCAATGTGTGTTTCAGTGCATGAAGATATCAAAACCTTGCAAAAGTTTTCAAACTAACAGACAGCTTCAATCTTGAACTTAAATGACATAACACTTCATTCACCTTTGTTACCCCCCCCGCCCCAATCTTTCAATGGAAGAATCTACTTTTACCCCTTTGGGAGGTATTGCCTCTGGATATACGTACTCCAAAACAGGAAAAGTACCACAAAGTAGAAAACGTGTGTGTGGGCTGTATGTGTGACCATAATACTAACAATAAGTAAGACATTTTTGAGAAGTTTTATTGAAAATATGCAGCCTACCCAACTATTGCACTCAAAGCACCCCAGGCAGTATTCTTTCTGCGACATTTGGAGGAAGATTTGTAATGGAAATATAGTGGGCTACAAATCAATCACCAAATGTTGAACATAACTTTAATATTGTTTCAAAATTTATGTCTACTTATAATTTTTTTGAGCCATTAAGCACTAAAATCACTTTAAATACCCACTCCTACTATTGAGACCCATGGGGTCGGTTAGCACCGTGCCTTCAAGTTTGAGACTAGCACGGGATTTTCTTCATTTTCTGAATTTCTGTAGATCAAAATCAAGACCAAATTGCCTTAGTCCCGATTGCAGCATTCTCTCAAACCCGTTAGTATAGCCCCATGCTAATCCCGATTGCAGTGTGCATTAAATGTCACCTACTATAGGAAAATAAAGTTGCGTACGTCATAAACTGTAAAACCTTCATCAAACTCTAGTTATGAAGATCAGATGGAACAAAAACTATAAATGTCACCGGCAGGGTTCCTTACCCCTGAACTAAGGTCTATTCATACAGAAGAATAATCAAAGTTCACACCTTTATAACGTACTTCATCCATATCTTTCACCACACATCTGCAACTGGCTAGTACAGCCCTTATTCATTATTCTGTTGATTGACAAAAAAATAATTTCCCTAATCAGCATGGGTGTTTCTCAATACCAAGTCTGCACAAGTACGGACTTGCGTTCTTGTGGCACAGGTACGGACTTGCGTTCTTGTGGCACAGGTAGTCGTCACGTGTCCCAGCGAAAGGGCACTTGCAAAAACACGTTCTTGTGAATAGGGTGACGTAATATTTAACGGGCCAAGTTCTGTTCCAAAGCCAAGAATACAAAGAAGCGAGGACGCTCAAAGATCCTGGAAATGTACTTGATCCGCCCCAAATATCAAAGCTTATACACCAGGCACGGGGAGACTGTCAGGAAACGTTGCTGCATGGTTTTTAGCTATTTTCTACAGTCTGTGGTTTGTAGTGGTAGCAAAACCACAGCCCAAACATCACAAGCATGCATTGCATCTCAAACAGGCTACAAACAACGGTGCACAAATTGGTTTGCGACCCAAACTTGTCTCTCTGTTGGGTTGTGGAATCCTGTAGGCTACAGCAACACTCCAATGCCATCAGGCCTATACAAAGTGTTAGTAGCCAATGTTAATGTTATACTGTATTTGTAAAAATAAATAAAAACCATATAACTTTTTTTTACTGTTCACATTTGACGGTTTAATTTGATCACGTAAATGCCTACTTTAATCCTGTTTTGCCGCGTCATTCCTACTGCGCTCCAGGAGATGGCACCAATTCGCCAAAAAGCTGATAAGTTGCAGAATTTACGGCCTGTTACAAAGCTAGCTAGGTATATTAATTGTTTATTGCTCTTACAACATAAGATAGTTAACAGCTTTAACTAATCATCGCGATACAGTCTTTTTGTGCTTTTGACATAAAACTATTAATTATTAGTTCACTGTAGCCTAATGAATAACTTTTTTAATTATACAAATATGTTTAAAATGGGGATAAATACAGATATTGTAAGACACATTTCTCGCCTCATTTTCATTCTTAGAAAGATTGGTCACATTTATTGATGAAATGAGATAACTAAAAATGTAGCTGTAGTTGTAAGCTTGTCCCTATGGTGCCGTCTCGTCTGCCATCACGCAGTGAATGAAGGGATATCCAAGTCTGTTCTCGTTTATGTTGCCAGATGCCTGAATTAATTCCCCTCCAAAAACAATTCTGAAAACCCCCCATCTTCAATTGACTTGCATACAATTTGTAACCCATTCCTCCTTTTAAAATCCCCCATATGTGATTGACTCCTATACATGTTTACTCTAATACTATAATTTTTTTTAAAATCCCCTACATTTAGGGGTAAATCCCCCAGTCTGGCAACTCTGTTGGGCGAGGGTGCATCCGATGCACCCTTTTTAATTGAAGTAAATTTATTCTGAAAAAAAAAATCCCTCATCAAGAAATAATTATTTTTAACAAAACCATGTGTGCCACAATTATTGGCACCCCTGCATTTAATACTTTGTACAACCTCCCTTTGCCAATAAAATAGCACTTAGTCTTCTCCCATAACATCTAATAAGGTTGGAGAATACAGAGAAAGGAATCTGAGACCATTCCTCTTTACAGAATCTCTCCAGATCATCCAGAGTCCTAGGACCTCCTCTTCAGTTAAGCCCACAGGTTTTCAATGGGGTTTAGGTCAGGGGACTGAGACGGCCATGGCAGAAGCTTGATTTTGCGTTCAGTTAACCATTTTTGTGTTGATTTGGACGTATGTTTTGGATCATTGTCCTGCTGGAAGATCCAACGACGACCCAGTTTTAGTTTTCTGTCAGAGCAGCCAGATTCAGATTTAAAATTTCCTGGTATTTCATGGAGTTCATGATGCCATGCACCCTAACAAGGTTCCCAGGGCCTTTGGAGGAAAAACAGCCCCACAACATCACGGAACCTCCACCATACTTAACAGTGGGGATCAGGTTATTTTCAGTATAGCCATCCTTGTTTTTACGCCAAACCCACCTTGAGTGTTAGTTGCCGAAAAGCTCAATTTTCGTTTCATCTGACCATAACACACGGTTCCAGTCAAAGTTCCAGTAACGTTTAGCAAACTCCAGGTGCTTACATTTGTGGTGCAATGACAGGAAAAGCTTTTTTCTGGCATGCCTTCCAAATAATTTGTTGGCATGGAGGTGACGTCTAATGGTAGTTTTGGAGACTTGATGACCCTAAGATGCTACTTTCCTCTGTAATTCTCCAACAGTGGTCCTTGGGGATTTTTTTTCCCCTCTTACCATTCTCCTCACTGTGCGAGTTTGTAACAGTTCCAGTTGCTTTGAACTTTTAAAGTATTGCCCTAATGGTAGATATGGGCATTTTCAGGAGAGTAGCAATTTTTTTATCGCCATTCCCTGACTTATGAAGCTCAACACACTTTTCCCTCATTTAATTTGTGTGTTCTCTTGTCTTTCCCATGTTGATGTATGAATAAGGGGCTGTGTCCGAATCAGAGCCCTATCTACTGCGCCCTGTCTCCTGCGTACAGTGCACTGGCAGAAGTGTGCTGTTTAATGTGCACTGTTTAGCAGTCCGCGAAAAATATCCTCCTTACTATTTTCCAACCGCACTGTGGAAGTGTCGTATGCAGGTCATAAGACGTCCCCACCAGTGTTGCCATGTCCACGGTTTTACAGCTAAATTGGGATACTTTCAAAATGCAGTCACGGGTAAAAATGAAAAGTCGCAAAGCACGCACTTATATTTAAAATGCGTTATTTTCGGTTAAAAATAGCCTATAATTTGGGCTAGATTTGAGTCGCCATTTGGCTGGAAAGTCTTACAAAATCTGGCAACCCTATGCCCCACTCTTGCGCTGCCATGTCATGTGTTGTTTTGTTGCATTTGAAGGAAAACATCAGCAAAGCTGCGCCTCTTTTTTTTTTTTTTTTTAAAACGAAGCTTCACGTCACATTTATGTGACCAAAATGTTTGTGTACTTCTTGAAGTGTGCTCCCGAATGTACTCAGCGAAACCACGGAAGTGTGTCATCCGGGTGTTTCAAGTACACTGCAATTTGAAAACATTTTGCGTACTCTACGACTTTCTCGCCCCATCTACTCACCAAGGCTACTCAACAGTGTGGAAGAGTGCTGATTCGGACACGGCCAGGGAATATGGCCTCTGTGTCACCTCATATTTATACCCCAGTGAAACAGGAAGTCATGGATTACTGCTTGAAAGTTCCTAAACACTCTGATTAACTTTAAAAAGTAAAATATAAATGGGAAAAAATGCTTCAGTTACATTTTGTTCATAAGAATTTCTAGGGGTGCCAATAATTGTGGCACACGTGGTTTTGTTAAAAATTATTATTTCTTGAGGGATTTTTTTTTCTTTTTCTGAGAATAAATTTTTACTTCAATTGAAGGTTGGATTTTTTTTTTTCAGGGTGAGATTAAGCTAATTCGTCAAAAGGTGAATTTTTTATAACCCTTTTAACTCATCTTTACTAGGGGTGCCAATAATTGTGGAGAGCATTGTAGTTGTATATTCCAGTGATCACAGACAACCCAGTTTCTGGTTTAATCTGTGGCCCCACCTTATGTAAGCAGCACTACAGACACACCTATCAGAGAACAGGTTTCACAACACAGGCTCACTGAGGTGGTCAAAGGATTCCCAATAAACGGACCGATCTCACATAAACATTGCATGGTTGTTGTGAAAATTGGAATAAAGTTAACTTATAAACACCATTACATTACAAACTTGACTTGTTGAAAATATTGTCCCCATGACACTGACAACCAGTTACTTTTAGAATAGATTTTAAGATTTTATTTTAAAACTTTTCAAGCATTGTGCAGCCAAGCCTATATTCCGATGTCTAACTCCTCTATTGCTACTCAGAATGAAAACATAATTTTTTTTATAAAATAAATACATAATATTAATAATAACTCCAAAAGGGAACTATTGCATATTAGACCAGTGAAGCGCATAGGTTACTCAGTGAAGCGTTCTTTCCAAGGGACTACCATTTAAGATGCTGAGCCTACATAACATTACTGTTTTAACTATACCTGTGAATACGACAGCGTTTTATAGCTCAAATGGGACATATTTCTGACACCAGCATATTCGCTTCCTCAAATGTTAGCTATACGTTACAGAAACTTAGACTGCAATTCTTACACAACCTACCTAAAACAGGATAGTATGTGTTGTGCAATCACCTCTTGTACATTAACAATAATTTTGTTATTGCACCATACAGCTACGTTGATAAACATGTAGCCTTAGCCTACTTATAAAATATTCAATGATTTCTGTTTATTTTTTTCTAGTTTCTGACCTGCTATTTCGTGTTAACCAAAGGGGGCATTAGCATACAAATGCATTTAGGCAAACGTTACTTAATAAAAGTTAATCTAGCTACATTTGAAATGTCGTTTTACTGAGCTGCTAATTGGCACAGAACTGTATCAAATAACGTAAAGTAACAAAGGTTTTCTAGCGTTTATTTTCCGCAGATCAAGCATCTGATCTTAGGCTACAGTTAGCTAATTAACAATTAATTACAATAGCACACTTGTATATGCTACATCGTCATTCAGCTAGCAAAAGTAAGATTTATCCAACCATTTCTGAAGTGTAACGTTAGTTTGTTACAGTTAGCTAAACTTCATTAAACTTAATGAACTAAATTTATTTTGCAATGACCATGCTTACAAGTTAATGGTCAAAATACATAGTAGGAGCAAACTATTTATTTTTTAGGAGTAACGTAATTTAGCTAGGTTGAGATTAATTTAGACTAGCTAGCCTAACGTAGGCTACAGCACTCGTAGTCAAGGCTGAGCTGAGGGCTCCTCCTCGAACACTAACAGTCCACTAGTGACCGTTCCTAAATTTAACATTAGCTAGCTACGTCCTAACGTTCGCTATCACAGTTTATGATAAAGCCAACTTTCACTGGTTCATTTAGTTAGCTAACCATCACATATGCATGCTAACGTTACATTAATCACGCAACAAAATTAATTATCTGGTTAACTATCTAGCTATCTGGTAACAATAACGTTAGTTAAAACTATTTTGGCACACCTTAACTTACCTGAGTTTACCAAAGTACCGATTTTCATTTTTCCCTCTATCTTTTGCTGCAGTAACGTTAATGTTTGGCGATTCTTGTACATTTTCCTTCGAACTGCTGTGGTAGTTCTGTTTCACGTTAACGTTAGATACTTTATTATTTTTACCGACAGCGGATTTGCCATTTGCTTGTTTCAAAGTAGCGTTAGCAGAGGCGGCTCCGGAGATTGAACTTCTTCTTTTGCGAGTGATGGGGCCTTTCTCGACTCTATCGCTCATGTTCTTTCAAATGCATTAATCCTCTTCGTAGCGATGACAGTTTTCAGCTCGGCGCTGATGCCCAAAATCGTATGTTAAAAACGCACCGCTTTGCCTGTTTTACGTTCAGTAGCTAGATACACCAGCGCTATTCGTATTTTCACCTCATTTGAACCACCGAACTAGTTCGGTGATTTGAACTTGCACTGTCCCGTTTGAGGATTCTGGGAGTTGAAGTCTTCTTCAGTCGAACCGTTTTAACAACGGTTGGTCAGTTATTTGCATGTTTAAAAAAAAATTCCATAGGTTAATTATGTAGCTACTGCTTGTACCACATAACTGTGGCTGGTACTCAGAACAGCATTATTTTCTTTCCCAACGTCGTGTTTTAGTCAAAACACGGAAATCATGCTGCCATTCATTCATTCAATTTTAAAGCTGGTATTATCCTTTTTATTATTTGTTCACCATAACTAACACATCTACTTTAGAAATCATGAAAAGCTACAACATTCCAAGTAGCTATCTGAAATATAAATGTAGACTGTAAATGCTCACTTGGCCTTGATGAGGAGTACAAACCAGCTTATCAACTTTAGAGAAACTATGCCTTGCAGAGAGAGAGAGAGAGAGAGAGAGAGAGAGAGAGAGAGACGGTGAGAGAGAGACGGTTCTATGGGATGACGTGCAATTAGTGTGCTATCAATACTTTACCTGATTACATTATACACAGTAGCTTACATACCTTTTCTTGTTAGGTTATTCATTTATACAACTGGATAATTAAAGCAGCTCCTGGTCCAAGGGTACTGAAAAAGTGCTCCAATTGTTATTCAAACCTGCATCTGTCTGTCCCAAGTGCATGCCTTTAAACACTACAGCAGTACTTTAATTTGATTTGTGGAGTGATGGATTGTTATTAATGGCTTTATGTCATCCATCTTAGTACAGATACAAGATCCACTGGGGTGAGAGCGGGTTAATACACTGGTATAAATGTTTCTCCCTGGCTGAATGAAGTCTGCCTTCCCTTTCAAAAAGGTCACACCACAGGACTTTCAAGATCATTGCCACAATGCGTTACTGTTTTTGCTTATTTGGTGCACATAAGCAATCACGACTGGACAGAACTGAAGGATTTAGAATATGGCATAAAATTGTTTAATGTAATTGTTTAAATGCAACTATGGTTGCATTTATACTATTGACAAGTGTCTCAGGAAAATAGGTTTGGTGACTATCCAATTATTTTGTGCATGTGTACACAAATTTCTGTTTCCACACCTACTTCACTTACACTGAGCAACTTTTGTGAATTCAGGAGAGACATGTACATTTGTTACTTCCATTTCTTGAATTGTGTAAGACAGGAAGAGGTTATAACTGACTTGTTATCAATACTGCAATAACATTGTTAACAGCATAACATTCAGGTAAGGACAGAACCTTGGAGGAGACTTCAAGTCTAGTGCATATTGACATAATATTTACAGTATATGTTCTCAAAGCACTTAAATGCTAGGCTACTCAACCCTGCTCTTAGAATATTCTGAATTTAAAATCCGAATGCATTTTGAATTCCCTAATATTCCAATGTAAATGTGAAATTGTACAGACGCGCACGCACGCACGCACGCACGCACGCACGCACGCACGCACGCACGCACGCACACACACACACACACAATGTATATTCTAAGTAGTTATACTTTCATTGCCCTGTAGATTCTTCTCTCTCTAATGGAAATAGGATCGTTGTTAGATATGACTTTTCATTAATTTAATAATTTTAAAATGTAGCTTCATACACCTAATGAAGTAAACCGTGTAAAGCAGAAAGATATTCTGTAGACACAAATGAGTCAGTTTTAATGTCCAGGGACAAGGGTTTTTAGGCATTTGTTTTTGTAAATGATTGGCTCAAGTATTAAATGGTTTCTAATTTCCTTTCTCCGCTGGTTCCAGTGTAGCAATGAATTTCCCAGATATGACTAAATAAATCGCTATACCTTCCCTGAGGCAAGTTTGGTGTATTTTTGCCTCAGCAATTGAGGACATGTGCAGAGAAAGCGGGGTACCTCTCTGTCGCAGAATATTAATTACTACACATCAAAAGTAACAGATCTGGGGAAAAATCTATTTTATTGATTTTCTCCTCTCCTGTCCCTTCTCCTGAGCTAGCAAGACTAATACAATGTGAGGAGGGAATAGATGAAGAGGACAAGAATTGCAGTATAATACAGTATTTCCTGCTCATTAGTGCAGTGCAGTGCAGTGTTGCTGTATAGCATAAGCATAAGTGACTGCCTGATGTGAAAATGCACCTTTGTGAATTGCAGAGTAATTGGAAATGTTGCCAGTTTGTCTGGTTTGAAGATTTCCGCCAGGATGTCAGCATTCCCAAGATGGATTCCAGGGGTAAAGCCAGATTACGTGGTTGTTGGGCCTTAGGCAAACAGACAGTTTCAAGTTGTCCAAACAGTACGTTATATCAGAACAAAGTTATTTTTGATGCAAGCGTTGATTCAGGAACTCCACCCACACAAGGCATTACTCCAAACCTTGCATGATATACAAGTACAGTATAGCTACTAGACAAGTTATTCACAAAAAAAAAAAAAATAATAATTTTGATGTGAATTTCACAGTGAAACAATATTGGAGATACTGTACTGTATCGCATTTCACCCCTTTCAGCCTTGTGTCTCGGTTTGGGAGCCTTTTGTGTTTGTGATCCTTTTACATTTTTCATTCATTATTTTCAGGAGTAATGCTAAATAACCTAACAAAGCTATGATAGTTACAATGAGAAAACACTATAATGATGGATCTAAAACATCTCTATTCTACGATTTCCATGAAAAATTATTTCTTGTTAGGGATTGATTTTATTTTATAACATGCTTTATTTGATGGCAAAGCCTCGGGAAGCCTGGGCCAGGCGGAGTTTGTCCTTGTGGATTTGATGAAGTTACAGTGAGGAGGGGAGATTACTCATCCTAATATGAAAGAGAGACACCGGCTCCTCTATCACCGGGTCACCCGAAAGCCTGTTGATCACGGCTGCTATCCCAGCAGTGATATATGCACATTCCGCCCTCGTCAGCACTTACAGCTGAGTCAGGGACTGAGCTACCACACTGTTCTCGATCAGGGAGGGCTGAGAAAGGCATGTAATCCAGTAGACCGGGTTTCTGTTGCGGGGTTAGTGAGTTGTCTCTCATTCAGGGAATCACTCACACAGAATATCGAGAAAGTCAGTGACCCATAGAAACTGCTTTTCATCGTTTGCTTAATTAAGTTTATAATTGCATTTTGAAATAGTATGCACCTTTTTAATTGCTTGAGGAATTTGCTTTGGGCGTTCAAATTTGTTTTCTGGGGCATAACTGACTGGCCTTCCACTCAAGAGTGTTACAGAGGAACAGTGGTGTTTTGTACCCTGAATATCAATTGTGTGTGGGGTGTTTTTGTTGTTGTTTTTGATAATGCATGCTACACCAATAACCATACAGAGATGCGGTCACCCCAGGACACAGCATGTTGCTCCACACGTGGTTCTCCACACAACGTTTCCACAAATGAAAATTCAGTTGCCATTTTTGGCTGCTTGAGAATCAGAGCTGCATCTTCAGTGTTTCAAAGCTCAAAATTTGCTCTGTAATGTAACGGAACAAACAATGTCCTTAAGAAATACACATATCCCTTTTTTTTGCTACCCTCTACCTGATTTTGCTTTTGTCAGTTAGCCCCACATCATCATTTTTGTGGCTGAATGATTAACTTGTCCTATCAAGTTATTTGTACTTTTTGCCACACTTCCAGGCTGTTCAATTTATTTACACTAGTGCAGTGGTCTGACTCTCCCTCCTTGTGGTGACTTCCTGTATTCTGGTATTTTTTTTCAGGGTACATGTGGAAGTGCTGGGCTCTGATGACCCACAGTTTAGTCTCAAAGCTGTGTGTTGCATGACAGCCCTTTTTTTCTGAGCACAGATTTCTTCTGATGCTCTTTGTGTCACAGAAACTCCTGCTTGGAATCTCCTTTGGTTTTTGACTGTAGCTTTCTTCCTGTAATGTGAAAGCTTCTGGTTTATTTCCCAGATTGCACACTGATGACCTTAACTGCCATTATTGTGGTATGTAGCAACGTATATCAATGGATCAATATGTACAAATGTACATTATCCTCGATAAGGATTTTTGCTATTCAAATGATGTCACTTGTTTTGTTATTTATCCACAAGGAGACATAATTAATAACCAATTCCTCCTGTGTATCTTTATTCTACAGCCTTGACAACATTGTTGGATAGTCTGCATAATCTTTCTTATTTCAGTGAATTGTGTTGAAGTGGTGAATTACACGATGACTCAGTTGCAACCCTTTGTGCTACTCAGTAATATTTTCTTCTTTTCAACAGACTAAAGTCAAGTGCTTAAGTGAAGTTATATGTTAGTGCATATGGGTATTGAGCCTTGTTTAAACTGCTTGTAAATGATGTGAGGGTGTGTGGGTGTGAAAATATTTTACCACCTGTGTGAGTGTTTAAGAGGAATTGGTGTCATTGCATTTGCATAGATACCCATGATGGAAGTGGAAATCATATTGCAAAAAAGCAATTCTAATAGTCTTCATTTATCTTTGGTTTGGCCTTAAAAGGTTAAAAGTTATCTGCGAGCCCCACCCCTGCTCTACACCAGTCATTATTTGTGCCATTAAATCTCTCAAGCAATGGAATGGTAATGGATTTTCCTTGAATCCATCCTTCAATATCATTTATGTCATTATCTCAGTGGGTTTAGCCTGTAATGCAATGTACCAGATATCCTCCAGCAATTCATGTTTGTCCCCTAAACGGGACATGAGTTACGAGACACAAGTCATGAGTCTTAATCTCAAGATCCATATATTCTATACTATGCTTAAAACTACTCTAAAAGGGACATTTAATAAAATAAAATAAATAATATATTTGAAAATATATTCACTGCTATAACTTTTTAAAAAAAAAATCAATATTTCATATGTCAAAAATGTAAATATTTAAATTCTGCTGGTCCTCAGGAGGATATAGCCTCTTCTCACTGTATAAGAGACTCTTCATACAATCACTTGATACAATGTCTTAGCATGGGTGCAACAGGAAGCCTCACTTACCAGTCCCATAACGGGCAAACTGGAACATCGAGTGACAACTGTGTTCTAGGCTGAGGTCTGTTTAATCCGATTATGACTGAGTGTAAAATAAAAGACAAGTTGATAAACAAACAGCACTCAGCCCCACAGTTAGGACCAGTGAGTTTGTACACACCTCATTTAAGCTTACAAGAAATGGGAGGCTGTCTGAACAGAGAAGCTAACAGAACTTATAGCAGTACTGCTAAGACTTGTAGCGAAGCCTAGTTTTGACAATTTAAAAGAAAGAACCACCTCTATTTAGCAGACTATTTGCCCTTATGTTCAATAACACAAAGGAATGGGCTACTCACTTTTGAACACCTGAAGATAAACTTGTAAAATGCTGTTGAATGCACACTTTTATCAATTGACATATTAAAAGATAAGACTCCCAGGGGAATTTAATATTATATTAAAAATCTAACATTTTAAATAGAATTTTGTTGCATAATTGATTTGCCACGTGCTTACTCATCTTCCTCCTGTTGATGTGCATGATCTGCCCAGAAGGTGGAGATGTTGAGCATGGAAATCCAGCCCTTGCCTGTGTAACTGACATCCCAATGGTACGTCTTGGCTGTTGACTCCTGAGTCATTTATATCTAAACATTACCTGTCGGGTTTGAAATTGAATTTGTAGATCTAATTTCCTACAGGCATGAGGTATTTTATGATGGTAACAACATCAATCATAAATAAATAAATAAATAAATAAACCCCCAAAAAACTGCTTGTGCCAGATCTCAGAAGGATCAATATTATTTCAACCCAGTGGCTTTTTCTACAGATTCCCCATATTAAATCCCCAACAAGTTAAATTAAGTGGCCATGGAATTCACATGTTTTTCCATCTTACACTAAAATATACTGTCTGTTTTTCCTTGCAGTCTATCACAGTATGGCAAAAGGGCTTCAATTCAATGCCCTGTGTGAGGTAGGGGTAGGGGGAGGTGGAGGGAATGGAAGTGGGCTGCTACCTCATGCAATAAATAAGACTCGTCCCCTGGTAGTTATGTGGCTGCCTAATTTTGCATGAATTACTTTTCCCCTCTGCACCTGTGGCCACACGAGGCAGTCAACAGCAGGGAGCCAGGAGCAGGGGTGGGGGTAGTTGTCAGTTGGTGATGAAATGAGCATGTAGTGCACTATAACCTCTCTATCCATTGTTCTGTGTGACAAGGGGTGGCAGGTGTACAGGGCACACAAGGTCTTCCCCAATACGGCTCCACCCAGACAGTCCACACAAGCAATGTTTTCGCTTTTACATGAAGATCAATGAGCATTTTCAGCATCAATGAGCATTTTAAACAGACCTTAACATGCTGTCATCTAGCTGCTGCAAATTATATTATCATGGACATTGGCTGTTTTGACCATGTTGGTCTTTAAGCCCTAGACCCTGAGCCGACCAGAGGAGGATGGGTTCCCCCATTGAGTCTGGTTCCTTCCATGGTTTTTCCTTGCCACTGTTGCCCTTGGCTTGCTCTTGTGGGGGGTTTAGGCTGGGTTTTGCTGTGAAGTGCATTGTGACAACTTGTTGTGAAATGTGCTATATAAATAAATATTGATTGATTGATTGATTGATCTTTAGAATGCTTCAGAATAATTTCTTTAAAATTCTTTACATAGTATTTTGGACAGCTAAAGGTATAAAAAATAAACCAATAAACCAAAACAGCAGCATGAATTAATAGTTAATATGTTTTACAGACAATAACAATCACAGAGCAGTCTTGACCGAGCCTATCACATCATTGGTGGGGAGCAGTGTCACCACAAAACAAATGGGAGGCTGGGTAAGGCTGTGTTGTCTCATGGTTAGAACATGAACTAACTAGTGGGTGCCACTTCAGGTAAGCAAATTTGGTGTTGAAGAATTAAGAGTGAAGTTGTATCAATCTCATTTCAGGTTCACTAGCGTCTGTGATAGTGGAAGAATGTAAAGGTAATTACAGCATTGGGAGACAGAAGAGTAGACTGAAAGGCCAGAATGTTGACCTCTGTGAGAGTCAAGGCTCATCACCTGAGCTCAGTTCTTCCACAGTTCAACTTAACTGTACAATACAGTTGTTGGGTGGGTGGGTGGGTGGGTAGGTTCTTTGTGGAACTGGGAAAATAGTCTTGTACGGGTCTAGAGAAGCGTACATGTCATTTGGAGGATCATGGATATTTATGCTGGTTTTCTTTCTACTTCGTCACTTACTCGTTTTATGTAGCCAGGTTTTGAACCTGAAGTAGTCACCTCGCAGATTGTATCTGGTGTAAATCAGTGTCCAACTGAATGGAAACTCCTGAAAAACCTGAAAGACTCATTGTATCGTCCCAGAATATTAATTACCCATCCACTGGTCTAGCACAGTTCAGACACTGCTTAATTGAACAAATTAAAGAAAAAAGACTGGGGTGGAGTATAATGCAAAAATCACACTGCTTTCCTTCTGAAGTTAAAAATGGCACTGTTTCACACATGGATACAAACTCTTGGAAAGTTTTCTTTTTTTAGAGTAGCAGTCCCTTGCTGAAAATTTTTTTTCCTCCATCTTGTTGCATGTCTGCTGACAATGCCCCCCTTGCCTGTTGAAGAGATCAAGCGGTACCATGAAAGCTCAGTTATCTGTCAGCAGCCACAGACTGCATTAAGTACTGCATGGATAATAATAATGTGGATTTGCTGTGCGTGTGTGTGTGTGCGTCTGCGGTGTCTGTGTCTGTGTGTGCATTTGTATATGCATTTTGTGTGTTTGTGTACTCTATATGTATGTGTATAGATGCATGTACGTACAGTATGTCTGTGTACTTATGTGTTTGTACTGAATTTGTGGATGGTGAGTGTGTATATTTGCATCTCTGTATGTATTTACTATGTGTATATGCCTTTACAAAGTGTGTACTGCTGTTTATCTCTATGTACATATGTTTGTAGAAATGTCATGGAAATATCTCTGAATTCCTCTATATTATCTTCAGAATACCTAACTCTGAAAGAATATGTTTTGACACAGATACAGAACACAAGTCTTGCTTATAAAAGTAATTTAAAATAGTGTCCCTGTGTGCTGTGCCATGTGATAAGGAAATCATGAGAGATCGCGAAAAGAGCACGCTATCATAACAAGCCAGGGTGATAGCAAGTTAGCAAGGTAGTTTTTTTTAACCAGTTTTCATGAATTCAGTCTGTTTCATGAACAGATGTTTGTGGTCGTGTTTGTGGTGTTACAAGGATTATTTGTCTGTAATGCAGACCCAGCTTGTGTAGACTTGCAGAAGTAATCTGTTTTCTTAACTTGAGTTGGTGTGAACTCTATTTATTACATTAAAATTTAAGCCTCATTATCCAGAGCACCTTTTATTTTTTTATGCATTATACCTCAAAACAGCTGGACATGTAATCGACACAGCAGCTCTTTGCCACCTGAGATTCAAACCTTCAAATTTCAGGTTTTGTAATTGAAATGTTTCAGGTTTGAATCCCAAGTGGATTTTAACATGTCATCTATACACATGATAGTTAACCTGAAATGCTTAGTTCAAGTATGTATTTTTATTGGATTTATGTGGAAAAGAATGCAAGCTGCACCAGTTACCCTGGATAGTAGTGATGCCTAGCAAATAAATAGCACAGCTGGAATTTTCAGGAGTAAGTGGTACAGTATCTTACTCAAGGGTACAAGAAAGAGGCCCTGCCTGGGATTTCAACCCACAACCTTCAGCTCCTCAGCTCCATACTTTCACAACTATACCATATGCTATACATTCTACAGTCTCTCTGTAGCATCAGACCACGAGCTCGCTGAGACTGGCAATCTCAGGAGAAATGGGTAGATCAAGTTCAAGCAATAAAAATGGCCTCATTTCTTTTGACAAAATTGCTCTAATTGCTCAAACACATGGTTAGCTACAGATTTATCTCCCTGGCCACATGGGAGAAATTAACACACTGATTAAATGTTTCAGAGTTCAGTGTTAATATCTCCTGAAGTGCAATAGGACAGACCAGGATCCTGTGATATACTGTAGGTGAGAATGATCTCTACTTCTCATGGGGAATACATTACATTATAAAATTCTATTTCTCTGGAGTTACTTGTAAGCCAGTTTCAACTTCATGAATTCAGCTTCTGGAAGTGGTGCAAGGGGAATAAAATCTACATTATTAAGCATAGAGTTGCAAACAATCCTTTATGGTGACAAGCTGTGTTGCTATACTCTGCTATATACCACATCTGAGAAAAAAACGATTGCGTACATTGTAAAGTGAAATTCTGTCAATTCCTCTGGGCCCCATGATGAAAGAGGTGAATTCATAATTGTTTCATAACCTTGATTTCAAACTGCTTCGATAAATTCAAGGTTGCTTATTATTTTCTTCTGCTATGCTGTGTAACCTGAAAATAGTGTGGAATATAATCAGATGTGAATTATCATCAGATAGAGATATTTGCTGGTTCCATGCTATATCTGTGCTGTTTTATCTTCCATTGCTTTTTAAATAAAACTTTTGCAGATATTGTCATATAAAATGGATGTCTCTCTTGGGTATTACTAGTTTGTAAAAAACAAATATGATGGCCAATCTCAAACCTACAAGGCCAAAAAGATTAATTAATTGTACAAATTGTCATTGTAATGCCCCATGGCAATCATGGATCATATGCACAAACCAGAAAGACTAAATTGGCCAATGCCATTTAATTCTCTGAGGTGAAAAAACTATGAAATACCTATCAAGGGCGAAGGGCTAAAAAGTAAGCCTTTCTCATATCCACTTGTATATTCTTACCCCTCTTTTCGTATGAAATCTGAGATTTTGAGAATTGGCTAGCTGTGCCAGAAGGGCCAACCCCTTTCCCTAATACATAGCAATGTTTAATGTGTTATTTTCTATGGATTTGATTCTTATTATAAAAAAGGCAGTTCATCTAGCGCACACCACAGGATACTATCCCTTCCAATGCCCAGGAACTGTGCTTATATACAGAGTCACTGATGAGGCAAAAAAAAATTTGATTAACAAGCAATTATTAATAATGAGCTACAGCACCTGTCTTTGAGTTGGGCCATCACTGTCTTTGGTACTGCAGTACCCCAATATACTGAGGCATGTGAGGTGTTGAATGGGCAGCACCTGGAGTGTCCATTCATGGGAGCAACCCTCTCTTTTCCTGTACTGTCCCTCTCTTCATCACAACTGGATATTCAGATATCCATTTGGTTTGGGTCCTCATCCCAGCTTTTGATTGATTAATTACAGTGAATTCTCAGTTGGGAATCATCCATTTTTCCGGGGGTCCTGAAATCAGCTGCTGGTTTCACAAAACCTTTTCCAGGACACTTGATTTTAATGTCAGCGTTTATTGGCCATTGAAATAGAGATATGAATTGGCTTTTTTGAAATAGAGACATGAAAGATAGCATCTTGGGCCACATTATATATCCCTGGCACCAATAAAAAGATCAGATCAAGTTGGATCAGTCTGACTTTCAGACATTTCTTGAAAGGAATTGACCAGCCCTCTCTCTAAGCTGATATTCTGTTTCTTCTTCCGTCAAGACCTTTTATATTTTGGAATTAGTCCCGTCTGAGAAGGATGGAAAGGGGGGAAAAGAGAAATCCTTTGGAATGGAGAGATGGAACATGGCCACGCCAAAGGCTCAAACCCTGGAGGATGCAGGCCAGGCCTCCCCTAGACCCAGCAGTCAGAGTAGAGCCCTCCCCAGGCCATGGCAGCTGCATTCAAAGTGTGCATCTGTCTCTAACTATGGTGGTGTGTAGCCAAGCAGCTGGGTCAAAGCCCTGCTGATCATAAGAAGGGACGAGCTGACACTGAAAGACAGTCTCATTCCAAACAATAATGAAAGACAGAATCGCATCCCTGCTGTAGAGGAAAAGACCAACAGTGACAGATGGAATCATATCACTGATCTTGAGAATTAGATTAACACTAAAAAGATTAAACTAAAGTAGAAATCGTTAAAGAACCAAAGAAATCCAAAAATGTAGTGTAAATTTGTAAAAGAATGACACTACTATTAGTGCTACCACTTTTTTTTACTCCTACTCCATATAACTATTATACCATATAACTCCATATAACTATAACCTTTTTAGTTATTGCTAAAATGACATTCTACAGTCTAATGTAACCAAATATGGCGCTCTTGAAAAGGACAAAAAGAAGCAACCATAAATGAATGCACTCATTCTTGGAAATGATGAAAGGCTTCAATGTATTGGCATGTATATAGGCTACTAAAACTCCACTAGACCTGCACTTAAAGTTGCAATAGTCAAGAATATTTTGCTTTAATTTTGGTGAAATTATTAAATTTACTCATTACATTCCAGCATCTATCAATAAATCAAGTGTTCTGTGAAAAAATCCAGTTTCTGTGAGTGTTCTGGACTTTTTTTTATATGACATTAAAAAATGTCAAAAAATCTCACCCAGTCTTACAAAAACCAACCAATCAGGGCTAGCTATGTAGCTACCAATCAGGGCGACTATCTACAAGCGGTGCCTGCTTCTGCTCAAGCTTAGTAGTGTGCATGTCTGGAGCATCATTTGGTGGGAGGGGCTTAGGAGGGAGAAAGGAGGGAGGAGAGAAGCAGGGCGAAGTCTTTTTGCCTTGTATCTTTTCTAATTCTTGTTGGTTCTTGGCATTTCCTACAGACTTGCCTACTGCAGCTTTGCGTCTTCTTCAGATGTATACATGGCCATGCCCTATGGGATTCATTCTATGTTTTGTACTCCTGATGTTATGATTCCGAGCAGGGACTTGACTCAAATGCATGACTCACACACAGGGAATTCCAATAACTCAATAATTTATTGCTTCGACAAGTACTCCTGAAGCATAGGGAGAATTTAAACACAGGAACTGGATCCAGGAATGGAGCAGCAGAGGGAGAGCGGGAGTGGGAGAGGCCAGGGGCTGGATAGTGGCAGGATCCTGGGCAGGTGCAGCAGAGGAGGAGCGGGGAGCGGGAGACGGGGTAGCGTGGAGTGGGCACTAACAGCTGCAGGCTTGTAGACTTGAAAAGCAGACAGGAGTTAATTGACAGCAAGGCAAGACTAGATAAGCGGTGAGTTAACGCAGAGTTTAGCAAGAGTTAAACACAGCAAGCAAGGCAAGACAAAAGCTAGATACTAGGCACCAGGCAAGACAAGACAAGAGTATTACTACAACGAGACTTAACGAACTGGCACAGGACAAAGAACACCGGGAGAATAAATACGAGTTAATTTGTATCAATAATGTGCAGCGTGAGAATGTATGCATGAGTGATTAGCGGAGCAGAGAGTGTGAGGAATGCATGCGGAGAGAAGGAAAGAGATAGGCAGAAACAATGCAAGGGAACAGAGTGACATGAAGGGGAAGAACCACGCCCAGCCTGCAGCACGAGGGGAAACAAACAGGAATACAAAACAAACACGGCACGTGAGAAAACAGGTAAAACACGGGACACAGCGGGGACGGGAAAGGAGAGCGTCACACCTGAAGTAGAATAAAGAGCGCTACCATGCCAATAACTAACCACACAAGTGCTTTGGCAGCCTCCCGAACAGACCAATCTATACTATGGTGCAATATACAGGTATTCCTTTACTTGTAGTCAAGCAAATTAATGCATGAAGTTAGCACAATGACTAACAAGGGTTTCCAAATGTAGATAATGAATGAATTTAACCCTAAAGTTGTTATCTATTGTCTAGAAAGTACATGTATGTCAGGTTAGGTAAACTCCTGCCATTGTCCTTGACTAATGCACTGGCCTTAGAGCTGGAGTTGGTCCCCGGGCGCTGCACTGTGGCTGCCCACTGCTCCTAAGCAGTTAGGATGGGTCAAATGCAGAGGACAAATTACCCCACGGGGTAAATAAAGTATAACTTAACTTAGAAATGACTGTAAATGTACTGTGCTACACCTGTTATACATAGTTAAGGAAACAAAAAACAACTTCCATTTGCACAACGTAATGTGGAATAGACCCTAGCACTTTGCTAAGGAAACACTTCACATTAGATTAACTCCATAAACATCAGGGAACAACACACAGAAGTATCTGTTTCTGTAGTATATAAAGCTCCTCCCTATCTCTGTTTTTGCTTACTTTACAGGATTTGTGGACAACAAAAACACATTCATCATGAAAGCTGTACTCTGTCTATACTGCAGAGAAGGAAGGAGAAGTGAATGATTTATTTTAGAACACACTCACTGTTTAAGTTCCTCACCTCTATTATTTTCTGTTCTGTTGGAAATCCTTGAAGGCAGGCAGATCCAATTAAAATGACACAGAAACAGAGTTTCATCAAGTGCTTAGAGGACATCTTGTCCCATTGCTCCATTGCTTATAGGTTCTGCTAAAGCATCACTGGTATGGATGTATGCCTATGCTTCTTTTGCCCTTCCATAGAACATTGCATTTCTTCTCCTGTGCAGGCATTTCAAAACTATGTTGGAACCATAGACTGTAGAAAAATATGGACAAAGTGACTGACGTCACCCATTGACTTTATATTGGCTTGTGAAAACGGTTTAAAACCGCAGAAGTGCTGCCAAGTTGTACAAAAATTGGAGCCAGAGACTGTGCAGTAGTGAGCAGGGGACCCTTATATGGTCATTATGTAATGACCTGGTCCGGTTCGTCCAATAAGTGTGTGGCATACTAGCATTAACTAGGAAGTGCCGCAACCTGTCCCGGATTGGTCCACAAAATATTAACATACTGTGCAAACGTCACAATAACTTAAATCTACACTTTGGGAGACATTAGAAGAAGAAAAAACACCTATTGCGTTCTCGTGGGAAAAATATATTGACTTTTTATTTTCGCAACACTCTCAACAAGACCAGGAAGTGAGCTTCAACAGCGAAGCCCGGTTTTGGCCCCTTGGTTGGAACCCCTGAAAAAATGGTGAGCCTAGTTTCTGCAGAAATTTGCAATATCCCCCAGAACTGGCCTCAGGAAACAGAAAAAGGAGAAAGAATGCACATTGCACAAATGGGGTTAAATGTCTGTCTGTACTCACCCCATATATGTGTTGAGCCTGTGGGGACCTCTCTCATTGCAGGATTCCTCCTGAAGTCTGAAGGTGTGGTGTGATTCATTCAGCCCATTTGGCACTGCACTCTTATCCACTGTCCACGGCTGCCAAGAGGGGAAGAGGCATTCTGTGACTATGGAGCGTGAAAAGGTCATCCATATTTGACCCTCAGGGGAGAGCAACCAGAGAGAGTACAGTGCTCTGACCTGGACAGACAGACATGTTTATCATTATAAATAAGAATCTGTGGAATTCAAAGTTATTGCCAGGATAATAAAGTGCACTTCTTTTACATTTCATGATCAGAGAGCAAAACTAATTCAGGCTTATGCATTGTGCAGTTTATTTGTGTCACAAAAATAAGAAAAAAAAGAATCCGCACACTGCTCCCCTGTGGCAATTTTATTTATTACTGAATATGATGTTTCAAGCTACCATGCTCTTCAACAGACATAAATGACAAAACACAAACCACTGCTAAGCTGTGCAAAAATTACATATGACACCAGATTACAAAATGCGAATTACACACTTATAAATATTGCAACCTTGTTACTGTAGAGTACGAAATAGAAATAACAAAAACCACAGTGAAATGTACATGATAGTATATACAATAAGTAAAATATATAAACAGCATCACACTTCACACAAAATATAATTTAAAAATATGAAAAAGCATCAGGTCAAAAAACTTATTCATAAATCTCATGACCTAAAGAAGAAACTAATCTGTCTCTTGATAGAGGTGCCTGTAAACGACTATGCTAAGTGATAAATACATACCACAGTTAATTAAAAAAACTTTTATTATGTAAACAAAACCAGGTTAAAGTACAGCACCCAAAAACCATGAATCGAGATACAATCGGCACGACAGTTTCAACGGCACAAAAATTTAATAAGAAACAACATAAATCAAAATCCTTGTTGAGGCCTTTAGGAGTGAGGGTGTCAAGTGTGTAAATCCAGAAGGCTTCTCTATTGAGAAGCAGCTAAGGAATTCACACGTGAATTCACACGTTTCCTACGCAAGTTGGTATGCTCATATATATGCTCATGTTTACGACTATATTGATAGATGAGGCCCATTGAGATTTGAATCAGTTTCTATGATATCCCAGTATTTCTTAATTATAGGAGCAAATCTTTTACTCAGAACTGAACAGGGAATGACACAGTAAACTCAAGAATGTGTAACTCTTGGTCTTATTTGATTAAGACAATCTAATTGAGAGAAGCCTGGAAAAACGGTGAAATCCTTGAGTAATCCATTCTTGTTTGTATTGCCTTTCTTGAAAATGTTGTTCGAGCATAGTTGCTTGTCTCTTGTAATCTTCATCAGAGCTGCTAATCCGCCTAATGCGGTTAAAGTGAGTGGTATAGGGTGGTAAGAAAACCCATGCAAAACAGAATTTTTAATCTAAAGCCTGGTACCCAACATGCTATTAATCCTATTCACCAAAATACCATAAAAAGTAAATTTTATGTCGATCATAGTATTTGTGTGCCATCAGAATCAGAGTGTACAGTTCAAAATCATTGTGCGGTAGTAAATTTCAAGCCCAACCTGATGCTGGCTGACTTTTAACTGAAAATCCCTTTATTTTCGTGCCAGTTTCTTTCTGATTTATTTTCAATGAGTGCTTTGGTCTTTCTCACACTCCACCCTGCTCCAAAATGAACTTCAATTCATCTCTTCTCATCAATCTTATTTACCAGGCTACTGTCCCCACTGATCAAACAGGTGACTCATTCAGAGTAGGCGCTGTGCGGATCAGCCAATATTTCATTGGGATGGGCAAATAATTCACAAATTTACTCTATAAATGAAATAAATACTTGATGTAATGTTCTGTAAAACTGAAAAGGATCACATTCAGTTAATATTGCTTGGTGTTAAAGGGCACTAATGGCTGAGCTGTGAGAAAATGACAGCCATGGACAGTGTGTGCTTGGTTGCGCAGAGCATTTATGAAAGTAATTGACATTTATTGATAAAGCCAAGGGTGTTTGGCTGGGTGTACCAGCTCTTTCTGAATCTGCCCTTTAATTGGGAGGCACTTGGCTCTTTATCAGAGAGCAATCCTAAGTGACCTGTAGTTTGTATCTTGAAAGGGGACGTGCCAGCAGCGGCACGGCCCTGTTTATTCCTGTGGACTTGATTGGCGCTGGCTCTCAGTACCACGAGCTGGGGTTTCACAGCTGGGGTCAGGTTCGCTGGGAAGGTTACAGCCGTATGCTGGCCTGGTTTCATTCTTTCATTTGTGTCCCCTGTGGGGGTAAGACTCACTTTCCATCTGCCAGCCAATGTCTACGAGAGCCTGGCTCTGATTCTGCCCTGCTCTGAGGCATGCAACCAACGGAAACTGGCATATGGCTGAACCATGAACCAGTTTTGACCAATCAGCCTCCCAATTAAAGGGCAGATTCAAAAAGCGCTCGTACACCCAGCCAAACACCCTTGGCTTTATCAATAAATGTCAATTACTTTCATAAATGCTCTGCGCAACCAAGCACACACTGTCCATGGCTGTCATTTTCTCACAGCTCAGCCATTAGTGCACTTTAACACCAAGCAATATTAACTGAATGTGATCCTTTTCAGTTTTACAGAACGTTACATCAAGCATTTATTTCATTTATAGAGTAAATTTGTGAATTATTTGCCCATCCCAATGAAATATTGGCTCATTCAGAGTAGGCACAACGCCTACTCTGAATGAGTCACCTGTTTGATCAGTGGGGACAGTAGCCTGGTAAATAAGATTGATGAGAAGAGATGAATTGAAGTTCATTTTGGAGCAGGGTGAAGTGTGAGAAAGACCAAAACACTCATTGAAAATAAATCAGAAAGAAACTGGCACGAAAATAAAGGGATTTTCAGTGATTTCAGGGATTTTGCTGTTTTAATCTGACCCTGTTATATGTAATGCATCAAGTTTAAAAAAAACATGTTCGATATGCAATGAGCATTTCAGGAAGAATATTGATTTAAGCTACGTATGTGTACATAAAAGATAAAATCTCAGTTTTTATCTATATCTCTTGTAATTTGGCCCTACAATAGCCTGCTGTATAAATGAAGCAGAGTAAATATGCGCTTCCAAGCTGGATACACCAATATCTCTTTGGTGTAAGAGAACAAAATTGGTCTGGGGTTTTATAGCCTACCTTTTAATCATAGTAGCTCTCAGCTGGCCAACTGGGAGATATAATCCGTCCAGCATATCCTGGGTCTTCCCCAAGGGTCTCCTCTCTCCTCCTAACTGGACAAACGGTGGCATCCAGAGGGCATCTTTACCATATGTCCGAGAGAGAGTAGGAATGATAATGGACTGGTAAAACGAGAGCTTTGCCTTTCAGCTCTGCTCCGTCTTCACCACCACCATCCGATACAACGCCCGCATTACTGCAGCCGCTGCACCTAAATGGTGGTAAATCTCCTGATCCCTTTTGCCCTCACTCATGAATAAGACCCCAAGATACTTGAACTCCTCCACCTGGGGCAGCCCCCCCCCCCCCCTCCCCTGAAGGGGAAGAGCCATTGTTTCCTTTTATCTGGCATACCTGCCATCCCAAATCTGTGCTTTCCTGTAGGATCACCACAGACCCTCTGGCCTGTGTATCCTTGTACTTAGTGCTGGTCTTGATTAATAGCTTTCAGTCTCTCTGTAATCAATGGATAGTATTTTTCCTTGTTGATAATATTCGTCAACTACAGACATGTTATTCTTATGCTGTGCCTGTATATGAATCACATCACAAAATGATCAAAAAGAACATTTTTAAAAGACCACTACCAAAGATGAAGATAGCTGGTCACTGAAAAGGTGATATAGAAGAAGAAAAATTGTTAATCCCGCTTTGCACTTACTGTTTGTTTATTCATTTGAATTTATACCAAGATGTATAGCAAAAGAAAATTAAGCAGCTTTTTAAAATACAAGCCTATGCCAATGCAAACAATCTTTGCATTAAAGGCTTATAAACATTATATAGACTTTCAAAGTTACAATTATTTTATCCATAAATACTTATACATACAAGCATGCACACACACACACACACACATACTCGCACGCATGCACGCACTGTTGTGATAGGCATATAGCCACTCCACGTAGTATCCTTTCATTTTTTTAATGGCTGCCCTATTGCTAGCATGTGTGATACATGTGTGCATGAATGTGACTGAATCTCTGTGAAAGTGTATGCACATGAGAGTGCGGTTTTGCGTGTTGGTTGGTTTTGGGAAGGAAAGTGTATTTATGTGGTGAGGGTGGGCCTAAGAATGCGTTTGCAAACATGTATGTATGTATGTATGTACAGTATGTGTGTGTGTTTGTGTGAAAATGAAAACAAATTGCATGACAGCTGTCACACCTGGCTCAAAGACAGACAAGCAGAGGGCTGTTGAGCATTGTTTTATGTTTCTGCATATTTAGGGAGGAAGGCAGGGCGTGTCTCCGTGTCTGTCTGTGGGATATCATTAGTGAGAGACAGAAGCCTTGGAGGATGGAGGCTCTTTTATCAAAGGGGTTCCTCGTGAGGGAGGGGCGCTACCCCGCTGCTAGCCCGTCCCTATTTCTGCTTTTTTTTGTGCCGCATCGTGTCAGACAGTCGCTCTGAAGGAGACTGGCAGTTGCATTCCTTGACAGCGGCACAGAGATGCTCCGGAAACCGCTTTTATCTCAGCCTTTCATTGCTATCCACTGTTTTCAGAAGATGGATAGATTTTAGCAGACCCACATCTGTCAGAGTATCTCCACGAAAAACCAGACCGCTTGCTTACATCACTTTGATGTATCAATACCCACAGTAACTCTGCTAGGTCTCACACCCCCCCCCCCCCCCCCCCCCCCCCCAAACCCATAGAAAATCTCTGGTTACCATTTACAGCATAGCTTTACTGTATCTGGAGTTCAGCATTGGAAACATGATTCTACAGTAGACCATGCTGTTGCGGAAAATTGCCCAATTTGAGAAAACCTCACAATGTGCTACTTGTAAAAGTGAATGTGGAAGGGTGTAGGTTCATGGAAATAAAATACAGTGCCCTCCACTATTATTGGCACCCCTAGTAAAGATGAGTAAAAATGGTGAAATAGCTTAATCTCACACTTTAAAAATGAAAGAAATCCAAACTTTAATTGAATTTATTATGAGAAAAAAAAAATCCTCATCAAGAAATATTTATGTTTAACAAAACCATGTGTGCCACAATTATTGGCACCCCTGCATAAAACTAATCATTTTTAATATTTGGTCACATATCCTTGGAATGCCATGACTTCCTGATATCTGTGACCCAACAACATCAAAAGACTCTTGATATCTTATTTTCTGGTACTCTTACAAGTGATACTATAACATCTCTGCATTTGAATGGATCTCTATGGGAATTTGGGGGTGGGAATAGATTTAGCTGTAAATTATGCTGGAACAGTATGGAACACATGGTTGACTAAAAGGCTCTAAGTCATCAAGGGTCTGAGGTATCAAACAAGCCTTAAACCATCACTGCTGCTAGAAATACAGTAAATATGGATGGATAACTTGAAGGATTTCTTATTTTTAATAGACTTATTTTTCCATAGAGTTCAACAGGAAAATTTGTCAGGAGAAACAACCCTTAAAGTGATCCATCCATATCTACTGCATATCTGGCAGCAGAGTGATGGTTTGAGGCTCGTTTGATATGTCCGACCCTTGATGGCTTACAGCCATTTTACCAACCATGTATTCCATACAGTTCCAGCATAATAATAATTTCTTGATGAGGGATTTATTTTCTCATTATAAATTTACTTCAATTAAAGATTGGATTTTTATCATTTTTTCAGTGTGAGATTAAGCTAATACACCAAATGATGAAGTTTTTAATGACCCTTTTTACTCATCTTTACCAGGGGTCCATTTATAGTGGAGGGCACTGTATATCTGTTATTTGGCCTGAATAAAATGAAGTAAATTCAACAGTCGAACAGATCAAGAACGCTCTCGAGGAGATAGGCATAGATCTGTCAAAGACTGCAATAAAGAGAAGACTGCGCCAGCATAACCTCAGAGAGTTCACCACAAGATGTAAACCACTGGTAAGCCTCAACAACAGAACGGCCAGGTTAGAGTTTGCTAAAAAAAAAAGTACATTAAAAAACTGTTTAATGTTCTGAGATCTGGAACAAAGTCTTATGGACAAGATGAGTATTAACCAGCCTGTGAATTACTAATTAGCCTATAACATCTTTTTTTTCTTTTCTATTTCCCCCCATGCAATTCACTGGCTGAGGCTAGGAAAACACACGACTCCTTGGTGCATCAAGAGAGTGCATGTGGGATGTGTCTTAAAGTCTTTTTTTAAAAACGTTTTTCTCTATCCTTTTTAGGCAAGATACCAGTGCTATGACTGTATCTTCCGGGTACAGGGCGCAGGACAGCTGACCCTATATGGCATATTAGGGGGTGTTAATTATGCTAATGGCGAATTCATGTGAATGCACGTTCCTTTAAGAACAGGTGAAGTTACACTGCCCTGTAGAAATATTTCTGGAGGTTAAGGTTGTTAAATTATGATTAATCCAATGTGAAGTCCTCGTATATAAACATCTCTCAAGAAGGAATATAAGAGAAGGTTAACAGAAAAATAAGAGAATGTTCTTGCATGAGGCCCATTGTTTCATTTCAAATAAAGAATGTGCCGGAGTACAGAGCCAAAACAAGAGAGAGACACAGAATATGCTAAACAAACACAGAGACACAGAATTTGCAATGTACTGTACAGTCAATGCATTCACTGATTAGATCTGAACCCAGTCTGAGAGCCTGAAACTCTACACATTCATTGCCTGGCCTCCAAGGTCAAGTTGGTGATAGGTCGAACATTCTGAAAACAAATTCTAGTCTCACCTGCCATTACCCATTTAACAACCATGATGCATCACAGGAAATGTTAATCCACTCTGTGGACTAAGTGCTCTTTCAGCTCCAGAAATGCTCTGCAGGTTTATCAGAGCACATTCCTGCTCTCTTACCGTAGATCTTAACACTTCATCTTTCATCTCTGCTGGCATCCATTGCCTTTTGTCTAAAATAAATTTGCAAGCAAATGAAGGCAGACTTGCAGCTTGCTGTCACTGCTGAATTTGATCCAAACAGATACCTAGCCTTGGGGTGAAAGCACATTTATTTATTTTTATTAGTCTATAACAGAGCCCTTTGGAAAGCTCAGCAACAGCAACCCAAGGCACTTGTTTCAGGGTGACATTTCCATGTTTCCGACACACAAGGTTACACTTTTTTTTTTTTTTTAACCTTTCAGGTACATGACTCATTGACTTAAAAGCTGTGGTCCTTAGAAGGTAGTGCAATGTTGAGACCATTTTAGGTCCAGCTGGCCGCCTAAACATGATCAAGCGCACAGATCAGACATTGCATGCAGCAATGTCCCTCACGAGGGATGATAGACTTATGTATTGTATTATATTATATGTGTTATTTGTGTAACACCATAAGCAGCGTTCCAATTAGGACAGAAAAATCCTCACTCTGCTAATTGCAGCTCAGGCATCTAAAGAATAGCCCCCTCTTTCTCCCTCCGTCATATCTCTCCCTGCATAATCAGCTCTGATGAGCAACTCTCCAAGATGTGGCTGACTTTCAACACATTCCCATTGTTCTTTCACCACATGTGCATTGTGTGTGCGTGTGTGTGTGTGCATAGATGCAGGAACTAGGGGTGTTATAGGTGCAGCAGCACCCCCATTTGGAAAAGGAACTGTTGCGTGGGGTACCAGAGGACAGAAAAGGTAGCCTCCAGACAGAAAAGTACTAGTTCCAGAAAATATGTCTGATCCAAATATAATTTATAATTCATAGTTTATTGTGTCAATGCCAGCGTCTCTTGCACTGCTTTTATTTATATGCCGTTTGTCCACAAATAGAGGATACGTCCGCATGAATTGCTATTTTGTTTAGTTGCTTAATTAGCCTCATTAGTTGCTACATTTTTTTGCAGTCTCTGTTTTTAAAACCATTTGCATAGCCTACTTTATAGTATGCTGGCTCAAGGTGCACTTTTCCACTGCTCTCCTAAAGGGCCACTTAATGCACAAGGTGAAGTGATATAATGAAACACTGTTGGGGAACCACACTCTGCAACATATCACGCCAATTAAAATGTATATCAAATCATGAACAACCTCTGACAAACAGGCCATAAACCAGAGATTTCAGAGGTTCATCGCAATGATGTACCCCTGCCCCCCACACACACACTCCCCATCCCCCCCGATCAACAATATTGTGGGTTCTCAAGTTTGGCAGTTCAGAATTTTGGACACCCTCCCACCCCTTAATTCCTGGCTATGCCACTGCTCCCAGCACCCCCACTGGAAAATGTGACAGCGTGCCTGTGTGGCTGCATGCATGTTTTTAGGTTCGTACATCCTATACATGTGAACGTGTGGGCTTACATGCCGTGCCAGCTGCCACCCTAGCTTTTATATAAGACCGTGGCCTGTGTACAGAGTGCAAAATAACATGCCGTGCATTGGTCAGGGATTTGGAGAGGAGATTCCAACCAAAGTCACTTGAAGTGTATTCACTGCAGGGCTCTTCAGTCATGCTTGGCAGCATTGTACAAAGCATTGTACAATAGCCCTCTGAGCTCGACTCACATTTAACAATGGGGGACTCCTTTGAGGCCTTAGAGCAATGCCTTGTGAATATATCGTGTACATCTCTGAGACCGCTGGCAGCTGGATCCAAAGGGAAATCTATAGCGTAGCTCCTGTGGGGGGCCCATACGAGTCCTTTACCATGTAGAGCAGAAATAACAAGGGTCAAATGCCAGAGTTGTCAGTACAGTAGTCTACAACCACACACTCTTTTATTACTTTGCATTAGCACACCATACTGTATGAAGCTGGGTCTCACAGCTCTTCTCTTATACATGACATGACGAGGGAGAGACGTTCACATGCAACAAAATGCATATACAAGCTGTGGCGCCTCCACGTCGTGGAAAATTCTGTATACCAGATGTTCATGCTTTTTAAAATAAATAATACATATTAAAGGAATTTTTTTTTTTTGGTGGAAAGAGATTTCTTGACAACCTGTTTGGTTATGCAAAGCACAAAGGCTGACTGTATGCAAATAACTGTGTCTATGACCTGTTTGTCAGACAAGTAAAAAGGTGTGTAAACTCCAGGGTACTAAAAAGCCAGTTAATAAGGGGAATCCATGTACACACTGTATGCTCCTTTCACACTTTTGTCAAAAGCACAGCATGAAACGAAATGGGTAGGTAGTTTATCATTAACATACCCACATTCATACCTGGAGTGGTCTTACTTCGCGAAGATTTCTGTGTCAACACTTTTGTTACATCTATTTTTATACATGTATTTAAATTTATTTTGGAAATATCACCTTTTCCTCCTATATACCCTGCACTCTAGCAATGTAATTTACATAAAGTAATATAGTATTGCTTTAACCAGCTTTTCTCCTACATTTGGAAGTCTGCCATCCAGTGGCAGTAGATTGCTATTGCAGAAAAATACAAAATGAAAACTGGGATGATTGGAGACACTAGGATATACCAGGATTAACCATATGACCATCTATCAATTTTTACAATTGAAAATTGAGTAGATGCAGCTATTCAGAGTGACCTGGGTGCTGCTTTGTTGTGATATATTATCTGGGACTGGTGTGGTCCGGGAATATTGTTAGCTAGGTGTAAAAATGGACTCATTCACATTTAATGCTTGCTTTTTTCATTAGTGATAATACCAAAGAAAACATATGTATTGTATAAGAAGAAGATTGACGATGTGTAATTGCTCATGCTGCTTCCGGGATCATACCTTGTTCGGTTGACCAGTCAGTCCTTAATTCTGAGGCTTGCATCTCTGAGTTCCTACTGCATTTAGATTTAAAATGTAATGAAGTAATTTCAATTACGATGATGAAAAAAGTGGCTTATTTTGAAACATCATTACATTACATTACATTACAATCACTAGGCCAGGATCTAGGTTTAGAATTTGATGCGAGCTGATATAGGTGGCCGCTGGAGGGAGATGAGAAAGGGGAGTGACATGGCTGAGCCTGGGGAGGTCATAGATCAGACGAACAGCAGCGCTCTGGATGAGCTGCAGAGGTCTGATGGTGGAGGCAGGGACGCCGGCAAAGAGGGAGCTGTAGCAGTCCAGATGGGAGATGACCAGCATATGGACTAAGAGCTGGATTGAGTAGGTGGTAAGGAAGGGGTGGATTCTCCTGGTTGTGCAGAAATAATCTGCACGCCTGCCATGTTTTCATCCAAGAGGGGGTTTGTTTTCCAGTACCACTCCGAGATTCCAAGCAGACTAACCAGTATAATTTATTTTAACTGTTCCATTTCAAATGCTACAAGAGTAGGTTCAAGATTAACTTCAAGAAACATATCCTAAAATTTCTCAGGGCTTAAAATCCTTTATCAAAGTGGAGAGTTGTCAAGTATCAATCACTTCCAAAGTAGTACATCAATAAAGGACATACATGTAAGGGAATAAATTATCTTTAAACGTGTTTTAAATGGATCATTTGGAACTATTGGCATGTCCCATCACAGTACCAGCCGCCATGAATTCAGGAGGCCATGGATTTTCATATGCATTCTCTAAATGTCAGCTGACAGATAACTTTCCACTCGCCTACTATGCTGTAGGACTGCACAAATGAAACTAGGGGCTGACACTGACAGATTGCAGGTGCATTATCATCAGGAAGAGCTGCTAGTGAATGATTGAGACACTCCCTCCATCTGGGACAGTATGGCCAGTTTTACTGTATGTAACCCTGCATGATTCCGGTTGGCAATGTCATAGTCCGGATTCAAACCAGGAAGGCAAAACCTCACAAATACCTTAATCTGATGCTCCATTAAGGACACATTTCAGCTCCTTTTAATCCTTAGGTCCACTATAGTGGCACATAGACATGTTATTTATGTTGTATGTTGTATGTTAATATGTTGTACTGTGGTAGTATTTATTTTCACCATTCGCATGAATCTGAAATAAAGATTTGCTTATAGATATATAATAAAGTATTCATTCATTCACTTACACTCTCACTCAGTCACACATACAACATAACCGCACTGAGAATGTTTTGTATCAAGCGAAGGATGCTCAGCGCTCATGAAAATAAACAGATTAAATCTTTTTTTGACGACTCAGAACAAAGAAGACAGGAGAAAGCAGGTGACTGATGTGCCACAAATTCAAAATGCTTCTCTAATGCAATCCACACGACCATTCCTCCAGATAGCATCCAGACAGAGAGCGGAAACGATAATGAAGTCGACTGAATTCAGGAACAAGCCTGAGAGATATACATGGAGACAAAGCTGAACGGGCTCCATCAAACACTCAATCAGATTTTATTTAATATAGCACTCCTGACAAAGGAATTGTCACAGAACACATCAAAGAGCGCATAAAAGGAAAGCAATGCAAAATTACAGCAGATACAATATGAAATGGACTGTAAAAGTGAAGCAATGATATGAAGACAAATGGAATGAATACAGAAAGATACCTCAAAAAATGTTATGCTGTATTTACTGTATACCGTATTTAAGTAACAGTGGTTTTGAACTAAGATATACCGTGGTATGATATATTATTATTGTCTTTATGTGTATTAATTTACTCTTGAAAAGGCACACACATGCACATACATACGCACACTCACACACTCACACAGGCACATACACACACAAAACCACAATGCAGCTTAAATGATCTAAGTATTCAGTGAACAATGCTAAGAAAAAAATCTCTTACACTTTATGGGTTGGGATAAATGAGTTGGATAAAATATTATAAAAATTAAATGATTATCTGCATGCAAGACCTTAGTTAGATCTTTGTCCTGTTTTTGATTACACAATGTAGTCTGATGGCACTACTTGGCAGCAAAACTACATTGGTCTATTGAACAATGGCCGGTTTGGTGATGATTTTATTTAACCTTTGGGTAATAAAACAGAGGGATTTAATCGCATAAACGCAGCAACAGTGCAACAAACATAATACCTTATGAAACCCTATACTTATAAATACTGTAGTGTACACTTGTGGGAGTGGCAAGTTCACATTGGCTATGCCCGACCCTAAGTTGCCCGCCAGATCAACTGATCGGCAGAGTCACAATCTGAACATAGTATTTTCAAAATCACAAAAAAATGTCTTGACTAAAATATGTTATAGATTATCAATGCTGATTGATAATCTGTTTAAAAAACAAGAGTGGAGCCAATGGGCTCGCTTCAACCAGACACATCCTCTCTGCGATATCATTGGCCAGCTGGAAGAATCTCAGACCAGCTGACCATCATGTGGTGGTTTTATTGGCTTCTGCACCCTGCACCTGCGGGCAATCTGTCCTTTGTACAAAAAAATAGCCACTGTTTTGCAGCTCCTCATGAGAAACTGTGAGAGGTTGTGAACAATCATTAATATAATATACATATTACGTTATATTGTCACTTGGTGTTGATGTAAAATCAAGAGAGCTAAAATAATGTTGATTCAGAATGCCTCTTCTGAACAGCAATCAAACACTGCTGATATCCCAGAATCCCCGAGCCTCCAACTATCAGTGAAATTTACAAATCCTCTGTGTCATTTTCCCTGACAGTTGTGTTCATTCTTCACAATAACAGTGATGCTGATGCCTTGGGCCTTTTGTAGTGTGGCAGCAAAGACATTGTCCATCGTTTTGGGGATTTAAAGGGGGGTTAGAGGTGCAGCTGTTATTCAGTCTCCTGGGTGATGGTGGATGGGCCATGCAAATCCATCTTCCTCCCATCATATGAATCTCACCAACTGCACCAATTGGTGTAGAAGCTCGCTTTAACTGCAGCTAAGCTTCTGTTCCCCATTCACTGTCTGTCTTTTTTATTGCTGGCAACTACAACTGAAGTTCCCTCACAGGAAAATAAAAGTTATTCTATTATATTTGATTAACCCCTCAACTCCCTTCCATTCCCAGCATATTTAGAACATAACCAACAAACTCAACTGTTTAACGTGTGATCTTCAATTAATCCTTTATGTTTAATAACTGAATTGGGTTCTAATGAGTTTCAAATGGCCTCCTTTGCAGCAACAACATGAGACACTGTACACTTGCTAGTCCAGTACTAAAGACCCAGGTCCCAGGTCCCAATCACAGTCTTCTCCTGACTCCAGAGGGCGACTCCACTTGTAGCAGAATTGTAGCTCTTTCGAGCGCTACATTCAAGTTCAGTTTGGCACATCTGCTGGAAAATGCAAAATAACTGCTATTGTAGGGAATACTGATTGCATTAAGTAATAACTAATAGTGTTACCTATTGGCAATACCCTTAATATACGTATATTTAGCTACCATTTATATAATATTTCATACTTTATCTGATAGTAGGCACTAGCCCTTGAAAATAAAGTATGACCCAACATTCTCACTATTTTTCTCCCGTCCTTCTCTCTCTCTCTCTCTCTCTCTCTCTCTCTCTCTCTCTCTCTCTCTCTCTCTCTCCCTCTCTCTCTCTCTCCTTCATTACCTCTCATATCCCTGCTCTACTTTTCTTCCTCCGTTCTTCCTGTCCCTCTTCTCTATCCATCTCTCCCATTCTCTACTGCCTTTGTCTTTTCCTTGCCTCAGTCTTTCCTCTTTCACGCCAGGTCTTTTCTCTCTTCTGTCCCTCTCTCCTGCTGACCTCAGTTGGGAGCTGTGATTAACTCTGCCAGGCAGTGATAGCTTCTCTGTGGTGGATGAGCATATCCTCAAGTGCTCCCCAAAGACCTGCAGTCCACTGCAGAACACTTTCCTTTTAACAATTAACGCCCGCACTGCAGCAAGATTGGATGTGACATCATCGCTTCACTCCCGTCTTCAAGTCTTAAGCTTTTAAAATACAGCGGACAGATTCCACTCTCTTTCTGTGTGTATGAGTGTGTGTGCATGCTACTGTGCATGTACATGTGCACCCTGCTATTACAAGGACAAAAACTTCTGTCAGAAAAGATAAAATCTCTAAGCCCCTGAAAATTATAAAAACAAAAATAAATAAAACTAAATAAAAACAAGCCATTGGGAGAAATTTGCCATTTCTAAAAATGAAAAAGATACAGTATATCTCTGACTCCTAATGTAAGCAAATATGTTTTCTACATATAAAATATACCTACATGATTGATTTACTAAAGATTAAAATTGACATGGAAATTTACCAATCAATGTTTTCAAGCTGTTTGGTTGTTATGAATTAAGAAACTAAGTAAACAGGTCAAGGAACTTTATTTTTATAACAATTTTATTTTCAATAAACTCCTCATTTCATTCACAGCAGCAATTTTAGTTTACAGCAGTAATTTTGTATTATTTGATCCATTTAAAAAATGTTATTACCAGTACAATGACAATGGTTACTTTTCCCATCTCTCTAGAGTGACACGCGACTGCTTCATATGAGCAAAAGGAAAAATGTAACTGAAAATAAAATACTTTCCATAGTAGGCACGTTCATATTCCTGGAAATAAATATACACCAACTCATTCAATTGGAAGATGAGCGCTCAATACTTATTCTATTCATATTGTTCCATCTACTACTTAATTTAGTTTCAATTATTTGTGGTTTTGTTAAACTTGCTTTTCCAGTTTTTGTTAGTATTGTGTGGAAAAATCAATATTAATCCATCAGCTGGATATCACTGCTGTGACAGATATTGGTGACTGTCACATGGTTTTCCATTACTGTTTCTGTGACTGGTTCTACAGACTCTTACGCTTCCAACCAAAGTCATGTGACAAAAATAATCAGTGCATTTATCCCGTTACATCTGGATTTTATGGAATCATATACCTTAAGAATGGAGTCATTTCTCACAAAGTAATTTTACAAAGTTCTGTGTACAAGATAACTCCCTCCACAACCATTTTTGTTAATTTGTGCTGAACAATAACCATTGAAGTTGCATTTGCATTAAGTATTTAAAGTGTTTGCAGCTGCTACCTACTCTTTTACATCTGATTGGGGGCAATGACGTCACCAGATGTACTTGAAAGGCTGCAGGTTACCACTACTGATTGCTTAACTTTGCTGTGAACCTCAACTTTTTGTGCTGCAAGTTCTTGTATTTGCAAAAACTGGAAAAGCAAGGCCTTGTCTAGTCGTTATACTTGTCTGTGGTGTAGATCGTAACTGTGTTTGAAATAAAGTGCACACAATTCCTTCTGGCACTGTGCCCACGAGGCTGTCCTGGCAGCCAAGAGGAGTCCACAAGCACACGAGGAGAAGCTCCTTAGCCGACCAGCAGGACTAAGATTTGTTTTGAAAATTCTGCTTTTTTAGAATAATCCCTGATTGGCATTTCAGAGCTCTGCCGCTGCACCTTATTCATTGCCGGATGAATGGTTTGCCTGCAAATACCACGGCGACTGAGGCATCATTTGCAATCAATGTTACTTTCATGCAAGTACACTCAAAGAACCCAAGCAATAAATGTAGAATGAGGATTTTTTTGGACAATTGGAGAACTTTCATGTTAAAAAGCAAATCTGTATTTGACTACTGCGTGTGGCCCATATTGCTTAATTAGCATTATTAACACAGAAAGCATTGGGGAACACTGATTGACAAATGAAAGGAAAGGGGGAATCCCAAACAACAAAACAAACACACTGACGGTAAAAGAAATATACAGTAAACCTTTTTGATGTAAGAGGGGAACACTTGGTGGCAATGAATCAGTTGGGTCACAATAAAAAAACATAATCTGTGTATAGTAACAGCTTGTGCTCTCTCCATCCTCCATGAACACTTTTAATTCTTGGGTCCGATTGCTAAGGCTCTTTGGCTAAAATAAAGAGGAGTGGGCTTGGAGGACACCCTTGACGTGTGGATCTAGAGAGATTTAAAAATATTGAAATCAGGATTTGAGTTGAGAACTTTTACCCATTTAGTAAAGTCTTCACCAAACTAAAATTTGACAGAGCAGCAATGAGGAAACTCCACTCCAGCCTGTCAAGTGCCTTTTTGGAGTGGAAACATCACTGAAATAAGACTGGGAATTGAGAGATTCTTCCACATTAGATGTAATAACCTTCTCATGTTATTAGCTGATGTTCTATTTCTAATAAATCCCACTTGATCAAAATGAATGATTCTTGGCAATATATTCTCCAACCAGAATCTTTATTAACGCTGTGCAGTCCACATTTATGAGACTTATATGTCAAATATTGACTGGATCAGACACATCTCTGTCTTTCTTAGGCATTAAGGATATAAGAACTTCATTAAAATTGTTTGCCAATATGTCAAGTTCTAATGCTTCTGAATACACTCTTCCTAACATTGCAGTTAATACATCTATATATTTAGTATAATACTCGGCAGGGAAGCCATCCGTGCAGGGTGACGTCCCTGTCTTCATAGATAAAATGGAAGCTCTGTCACAGCAATTACTCCAATTTTACAGTCGATAACAGGTTTGAAATAAAAAATAATAGTCTATTCCTGGATACGGTTTGTGACAATGTGAGAAAAATGTATTAAAAAAATCTCTTGTGCAGGTTAACCAATTTCCAAATATCTGTCCCATGTCCTCTGCAAAAATATGAATAGCAGACCTATCATCTGGATACAGCTTTACACAACATTTACTCTTATTTAATATAGCATGCATCTTCTGATTAAGATTTCCACCCAATATGATTTAACCATCCATATCCCATAAAATTTAATTTACTTCATGAAAGAAATTGAACTCCTCCTTGTTTTGGGCATAAATATTACAGAGTGCTACTTTAGCCCCATTAACCAAGGCTTACACACATATAATTCACCCTACTCCATCAATGCACTGTTTCAACATAACAGAATTAAGCTTTCTATTAATAAGAATAATTACACCACTTTGTTTATTTGGCATGAAGCTATAAAAGCATTTTCAAGTCTCATTTAATTTTCAGCGCCTCTTTTTCATCTTTGAAATGCATCTCTTTATGAGCACTATATCAAGCTTGTTTAGACCTCAGATATGTGAAGGCCAGCTTGTTTAGACCTCAGATATGTGAAGGCCTGCTTGTTTAGGCCTCAGATATGTAAAGTCCAGCTTTTTAGACCTCAGATATGTCAAGGCCAGCTTGTTTAGACCTCAGATATGTCAAGGCCAGCTTGTTTAGACCTCAGATATGTGAAGGCCTGCTTGTTTAGGCCTCAGATATGTAAAGTCCAGCTTTTTAGACCGCAGATATGTAAAGGCCAGCTTGTTTAGACCTCAGATATGTCAAGACCAGCTTGGTTAGACCTCAGATATGTCAAGGCCTTTTTCCTTTTGACTGGGGTACCACAGCCATTTATGTTCCATGTTACAATTTTCACATTTACTAACCATATTCCTAGGAAAATAAGCACATGTGCAAGTGATGAAGAGGTTAATGTTCCATATACTTCACCCTCATGAAGAGATGAAAAGAACCAATTTAGTTAAACAAAACAACACGGAACATCGCTGCTTAAAGTAGTGATAGTCTGCGGTCTGGCTACTAAAATAAGTGGTTTCAGTACATGTGGTACAGCCAAAATGATCTAGTTTACATTAGCTGTTGGAACTTGGAACCCACCATATAGTTCTGGCCAATGATATTGGCACCCTTGCATTGTAAGTATATAATGTACAATATCTTCAGAAATAAATGTAATGACTTTCGATCATCAGATCAGTGATGCACACACACACACACACACACACACACACAGACACACGCACATGCACGCACACACAAAAAACACACACACATGTGCACACACATGCAGACACACAGTTGCAGGAAATGTCAAGAATAAAAGCCTTGTATAGCCAACAAAAAAACCTTCCCTGTTTGTTTTTTTTCCCCATGAGGCACAAGCACTGAGATCAGGACCCTTAGGAGTCACGTGTCAGTGCCTCTCTGCTGGTCCACTTCCCTGCTGAACTGACCAGGGTTTGTTTTAGATGTGACAGGGAGATTATACCGAATGACAAATTGCTCAATTTGTTATCACGCCTTTTTGTAATCTACAATTTGCTGTGGCTTGAGTGGACTGAGTGAAGCGGTGTCATGAGTGATTTTCTGTCATGTCATAGCTGAAATGCCAATTACTTAAAAAAAATTGTTTTATAGCCATGCAAACTATAGATGGCTAAAGGCAAATTCAATAAGAATTATTTATTATATAACAATGAGGAATGTGTGAAAAAAAATAACATACAATACATATATACTGGAAGGTCTTTCTAGTGTTTTGGCTTTTATCATTTTAAAATGATGGAAAACACTTGCCATATTGTAATATGAGCTGTAGAACTAATGTGATACAATTGGGATTTATGATACCTTCTGGTGTGAAAAGTGAATTGACTGAATTATTTTTTTTCCCATGCATCTTTATTTTAAATGTATCACTCCTTTATTAGTACTATTGTAATTTTGTTTTGTTTCTTTAATTTCCCAATGGAGTGGAGAGGGGTAAGTGCCCAATAGTATAATTATGTCTTCATAGATGAATGTGAAAGTGGCTTTTTGTACCCATTACAAAAATGGATAATATTAATGGCTTTTTGTGTGCCACTATTTCAGTAATTGGTGACTTTACGGCTGTCTGAATGTTGATAAACAGATGTTTTTATATCAGAGAGAGCTGCTTTCATTCAGGATTATTGCAACCTATAGCTAATAAAGAATGATATAAAATGATATAATTTCACCCGCAAGAGGAGAAAAATAAAACGCGAAAGGCTCGGCACTCTAAATCTGTGCATCTCACTGTAGCCTTAAATGATTGAAAGTAAAATCCGGCTGGCTGCGTGGTACCAATTATAATCTGGGCGGCAGACGGGAGGAAACTGAGGGGCACGGCAGAACGCTGAGGCTGAGGGGACGAGCGCATAAACAAACACGGAAACCCATCTCGCATCAGAGACAAAACTGCAGAACAAGCAAGCTAATTGCAGCAGCAAATCAAGTGCCACACTGAGTTATAATATTTGGACTTGGCAGATTTGTGTTTACACGCCATGTGCGTGTGGATAAGCAGCCTGAATCTTTCAGTACAGTACATGTTCTGATCTGAGGAGAGTTGCGCTCTTATTTTACAGTATCTCCTGCGCAAAAGTGCGCAAATAATCGGATTCTTTGAATCTCCCTGTACTCGTATTCAAGGGCAGTGTGCCTGTCCTGGTGTAGTTCATACCAGTGTCATAAAAAATTAGGAAGTACTTATAGTTATAGTTTAATGGGGTTAATTCTGCCCATTCCTTAGATAGAAACACTGAGCGAGGAGGAAGAAGAATGTGATAGAAATGTCTATGGCATGAGCCATTATCCCTGGGCCTTGTGCAAACACACTCCACAAGAAGTAACCAAGACGACAGTGTCTCCGTACCACAGCTTAGTACTGACAGCTTTCCCAGTCTGAAAATAGCACTGCCATCTTATGGGACACCTAATCAGAAAGTAGCCATAGAGTGTAGTTCAAATCAAGACAAATATTGCATGCTTGCAAAATAAACCGTGTTGTCATAGATGAGTAATGTTGTTTGTGATCTGTAAAGTATGAAAATGTCCCCAAATTGATATTACAAATAGAATGTAGATATACATCCATCCATCCATCCATTACCTAACCCGCTTATATCTGGTCAGCGTCGCGGGGGGTGCTGGAGCCTATTCCAGCATGCATTGGGCGAGAGGCAGGAATACACCCTGGACATCGCAGGGCACACACACATACCTATGGGCAATTTAGAGTCTCCAATTAGCCTAACCTGCATGTCTTTGGACTGTGGGAGGAAACCGGAGTACCCGGAGGAAACCCACGCGGACACGGGGAGAACATGCAAACTCCACACAGAAAGGTCCTCGGCCGGGATTCGAACTCGGTACCTTCTTGCTGTGAGGCGACAGTGCTAACCACTGCACCACCTGTAGATATACATATGGGAAACAACTATGGAAATGAATGAGGAACATTGAGGATTTAACAATGCAAATACCCTACATTTCAACTGTGCTAATAATACTGACTAAGCTTGCAACCTTATGATTCATATTTGCGCAGACGACAATCTTATCAATGAATTTTAAGTTTCAATAAAGAGAGGAAACAAAAAAGTGCAAGCAAAATTTTACTGACACATCCCCAACAAAATACCAATATACTTGCAAGTGTTCACAGATTCTACTGTCAATAACACTCTACAAAGAAGGGTTCTTGGATGTTTAAAAAAACATGTATTTTTTGTCAACATTAACCTAGAACAAGGAAGTTTTACAAAATGGCATTCCATGGACATGTTTACATCTTCTTCATCGTGAAGCGTGTTATCTATAGCTGAATCATCAGCAATGGATTGTTTTTTGTAACATCTGCCATTCATTCACCGAGCCTATCATTTCCCCTGCTCACTCAGATTCCTCACTCCTTTTAGTTAATCACTCAGTTCACGCACCTGTTTTTCACACTGCTTAGTTTCTGCTCACTTGTTACTTTTTGCCAGTTAGTTTTCTCTGCTCCGTGTGAGATCTCTCCCGGCCATTCTGTTTGCTACTCTGTTTTGCCTGTAACCTGTTTGTTGTTCTGTTCCTTATCCACACTGCAAAAAATGTCTATCTTAACAAGTGTTTCAGTCTTGTAATGAGACTTAAAACAAGCTAATACTTTCCACTTTTGAGGGAAAAAAATATGATTTTAAGTTACTTTTTACTTGACAAGTCAAATTATCTTATCCCATTGGCAAATCTTGAAATTAGTTAAAATATCTAAAACACTTGTTAAGTCAGACATTTTTTGCAGTGCAGCCCGCCCAGCCTAGCCCTGACTCCTCTCCTGTCCCACTTTAGTTTGCCAACCCCGTATTCAGCCTTTCACCCTTTTAGTTTTCCCTTGCTTGCTTGCTTGCTTGCTGCATTTGCCTTGCTCAAATAAATATTCTCCCTGGTGGAGTTTCATCGAGTTCTGTCTCAGTGTCTTGCATTTGGGTCCAGTCCAGGACACTGCCTTAACAGTTTTTTGTGTAACAAAATGTTCTATATCCATTGTCCAGCTGAAATGGATCATTGCTGTTATTATTAATATTGTCAGATAAACCCAATTGCTTTGTCCATAACACAATACAATTTTAATTATTTTTATGATTTCATCCTGCCATATCTAAAACAAATGTGATTAGTTTTAAGTCTTTTGAGGCCTCATTTACTCTTTGTGGGTTTTCAGTCAACTGCTCATTTGTTACAAAATAAAGCAACTTTTTATATTTTAAATAATTATGGTTCTGTGATATTGTATGCCTGTACCATAATCAGATTGAAGATATAATCTTACATCTTATATAATGAACATCAAATTATCAAAAATAATATAAATGGATGTTTGGTCTTTAGGAATTAAACTCTCTATTTGCTCACAGGTGGTAAACACTCAACTAATTTCTGTGTATTTATTTGGAAATGTGTGAACATGAGATTTCAAACAGTTGTCACAGTGCCCATTGCCAATATTGAAGTATCAAACTAACTTACCAACAGTTTAACACCAGAGCTTCTAAAACAAGAAACGCCCACGTGAAGTTGCAGGCAGTGTTTCTGTTATGATCAAGACATGGGGAACTCCAAACCCATCAATCAATAATTCAAATCATGATCCCTGCCATCACACAGTCAAAGACATATTTTTTTTCCTTTTAAAATACCCAACATACACAAAGACAGCTCAAAGTACAAGCAGCCATTGGGAATAAAAAAACAAAACAGAAAAAAGATGGAAAAGTACAGAACAGAACACCTACACATGGTGCATAAGAACACAGAAACTAACCTGTTATTCAGTGTAACACAAGTGAGCTTGTGTAGCCTCACCAGACCTCTCCATAACCAAACCGTCAAGGCGATAGGACAGACATCTTGCTTTCAAATTAATGGTGGGCGTCACCCAGCCCTTCTGGATTGATTTCAAAGGATATGTCAAGCCTGCCTTTAAAAAAAGTTCCTTAAGTATAACCCAAAAGGGTAAGAGATGCATTATGGATCTGTACTGAACTGTTCCCGGGAAACTGAACAATAGTCAGAGATAGAAAAAATGTAAAATGGCAGGGAGACTGCATGTCTATTTAAATATTTGAGTGACTGCTGACAGTCTGGATCAAACAAATCATTCTTGCTTATGTGAATAGGACTTGGCCCAAAGCTGCCCTGACCCAGACAACAGTCTGATGAAGCAGGGAGTATGTGACTTTGTGCTTCAATTTGCCCTCTGATATAATCTGAAAATGTACAGTCAAGCCGGAAGGTCTGCACACCCCTTTCACCTTCTCCACGTTTTATTACGTTACAGACTTATAGATTGAGTTCATTTTTTGCCTCAAACATCTACACACAATAGCCAGTAATGACGAAGTGAAAACAGGTTTTTAGAAAATATGCAATTTTATTTTACTGACAAAAATAGGTTATTTAGGGGTTACATATCTGTACACACCCTTAGACTTGGTTGCTGCACCTTTGGCAGCGATTACAGCTTCAAGGCGTCTTGGGAAAGAAGCTACGAGCTTGGCACACTTGTTTCTGGACATTTTTGCCCATTCCTCTTGGCATATCCTTGCAAGCTCCGTCAGGTTGGATGGGGAGCGTCAGTACACAGCCATTTTCAGCTCTTTCCACAGATGTTCAATTGGATTCAGGTCTGGGCCACTCAAGGACATGCACAGACTTTCTCCGAAGCCACTCCTTTGTTCTCTTGGCTGTGTGCTTCGGGTCGTTGTCATGTTGGAAGGTAAACCTTCGCCCCAGTCTGAGGTCCAGAGCGCTCTGGAGCAGGTTTTCTTCAAGGATCTCGGTGTACTTAGCTGCATTCATCTTTCCCTCTATCAGGACTAGTCGCCCATTCCCGCTGCTGAAAAACATCCCCACATCATGATGCTGCCACCGCCATGCTTCACTGTAGGGATGGTATTAGGCAGGTGATGAGCGGTGCCTGGTTTCCTCCAGACATGACGCTTGGTATTCAGGCCAAAAAGTTCAATTTTGGTTTCATCAGACCAGAGAATCTTGATTCTCATGGTTTGAGAGTCCTCTAGGTGCCTTTTGGCAAACTCCAAGTGGGCTGTGATGTGCCTTTTACTAAGGAGGGGCTTCCGTCTGGCCACTCTACCATAAAGGCCTGATTGGTGGAGTGCTGCCTGGATGGTTGATCTTCTGAAAGGTTCTCCCATCTCCACAAGGATACGCTGGAGCTCTGTCAGAGTGACCCTCAGGTTCCTGCTCACCTCCCTGGCCAAGGCCCGTCTTCCCCGATTGCTCAGTTTGGCCGGACGGCCAGGTCTAGGAAGATTCTTGGTGGTTCCAAACTTCTTCCATTTACGAATGATGGTGGCCACTGTGCTCTTTGGGACCTGTAAAGCTGCAGAGATTTTTCCGTACCCTTCTCCAGATCTATGCCTTGGCACAATCCTGTTTCTGAGGTCTGCAGATAATTCCTTTGACCCCATGGCTTGGAGTTTGCTCTGACATGCACTGTCAACTGTGGGACCTTATATAGGCAGGTGTTGGCAATCCACAATCATGTCCAATCAATTTAATTTATCACAGGTGGACTCCAATTAAGTTGTAGAAACATCTCAAGCAGTATCAGTGGAAACAAAATGCACCTCAGCTCACTTTTGGGTGTCATATCAACACACTTGTGTACATATGATATTTTACATTTTGATTTTTAATTCATTAGCACAAATGTCTAAAAACCGGTTTTCACTTTGTCATTATGGCCTATTTTGTGTAGAATTTTGAGACAAAAAATGAACTCAATCTATTGTAGAATATGTCTGTAACGTAATAAAACGTGGAGAAGGTGAAAGGGGTGTGCAGACTTTCTGGCTTGACAGTATATGTCGACATAACGGTAGCAGCATGACATAGTAGATGAGTTATGAATGAGGGTGGGATGCTACTATTATAGCTTTGGAGTAGAATGACCTTGTATCTATAAACATGCAGCTCTAAAAATGGATAACATATACAATGCAAGCTATGTAGGGTCTCTTTTGATAACAGTTTGTGTCAGTCAGATAAATAACAGTAATAATGTCAGAAAAATCTGGAGGAAACCTGGAACAGACTGTTGACATGGGCCATTCTGTCTCAAAATTGACAGAGAACCAAAAATGATTCATTGTAGCTGAACAACTGTTGATATTTCAATTGCCATTATGTTCTGACAGCAATTGAATAAGAGGGTGATTAAACTAGCACAGACAGAGTATGGCAGACATGCAACAAGCCTTCTAAAGAAAATATTGAATTCTTATATATTGGACATAAAATTTTGTCAGTTGGTGTTAGACATTTTCATGTTACTGTTAATCATAAAATTCTAGAATTAGTTAGAAAGCTAAGCTTCATAGTTATAACATGTCCAAGGATATCAGCATGATTTGAGCTTCATCAGCTTTTCAAATTGTTCCTTTTTCCGTTGGCTCTACCACTCTTTTGACAACACACACACACACACACACACGAGTGTGCGTACACACTTGGATTGACTTTGCAGACCTCATTAACACTTTCCATAACAACATGACCAGATGTCACAGGCCTATTTATACTCAAGTAAATTCATTTATATTAATTTTCTACTCAGCTTCAGATCACATCATGATTTGTGTTTGAAAACCTTTCGCCCCTTTAAAACATATTGGAATATAATCAATTCATAATCTCTTTTTATCAGAGCTTAATAGGAAGAGAGAAGATTTTATTACAAAGATGGTTTTCTAAATATACTCAGTGTGTACAGTTTAAAGCTTCTAGGGAAGTTTACTCTATTTTGACCTGACTAATCTCTATCACCAATTGGAAGCCATTAACTGTTATAAATCTGCATTTACATGCCACAGCTATAAACTCCCATGGAAAAATGACGCTGCTCGTCAAATCAATCAACTCACTAACGAAAATGAAAAATTATGCCTCAGTCACTATTCTGTTATATCCCTTATATGCTTGGTTCAGCTCTGGTGACTGAGAAGGCCATGGCATATGGAAAACTTGAAAGGTGCTTGCTAAGTTTTGGATGATGGAATTATCATCTTGACGGACACCCCTCTCTGCAGGTTAGAAATGCATTTAAAGCTGGTGAAGACGATCACTCAGTTTTTTTGCTGTACAACCCGTAGCCTAAACCAAAACTAGCAGAAATGTTTTAATTTACAATATTTATGAATACTACTGCGTTGCTCTATCATCACTCCATGGTCTGCTGTCACAATCTGCTGCTTATATACATTCAGGTTTTATTAAAATTATGAAGTAAACAAAGACATCCAAACAGAATTTAAAAAAACTGGGAGATTTGAATAGTAGTCCTCATCAACTAGTTAATATATAAAATGGTAATTCACTGCTTGTAGCTTGCTAACTTCAATGTGACTGAAATTAGGCTTTTCCTTTGTTTTGGTTGAAGGGTTGGCAACTTGGCTCACTAATTTGCTGTTGCTAATAGTACCTTTCCTTAGTTAAAATAAAGCTGGCAAGAAAACAAGGAAGAAGCAAAGCCTACAGCACCAGTTTTTCTTCCAAACGACAGCAATCCAATCTTCTTATCCAGCAAGTTCAAACTAGCCAGAGCCATAAATGGAAAACTAGCTAATTAGCTATGAAAACGGACCATCAAACAGACAGAAATATAGAACTGGGATGTTGACCAGTAGTTCCCCATTTTTCAGGAAAGACATGTTTCTGAACCGTCACAGCCTCTTTTAATGGCAAGGAAACTGTGCCAGATTTCAAAGAAGAATTCATAATGTAAGTTAGGATTGGAGCCAAAACAGGGGGCCATTTACTAATAGGCAAAAAAATGGAACTTCCAGGTAGTGGAATTCATTTTGACACTAAATCATTGATTTCTAGCTTGGGGACTGGCTAGAATATTATGAAGCTGACACTACTGGACTCCATATAACTTTCAGTGGAAACATTTCACTGGACTCTAGAGGAAGGCACCTGCATTTTTGCATTTCTCAAAGAAAGCAGTTGGATGATTTTTACCTGCCACAGGAAAAGAAAACTATAAAAATTAAGATGATTAATAACTACTTTATGACTTTACTGTGTATGATTTTTTGCCTTTCTCCTCTATTGAACACACTGGGCAGAGTGTTCTGTTCCTTGTTCCAACCCGCCCAGCCTTCTTCTTGTTCTGCCTGTACCAGCCCTGTCTCCTCTCCTGCCCCGTTTTAGTTTGCCAACCCCATTTCCAGCCCGTCACCCCTTAGTTTTCCCTGCTTGCTTGCCTACTACTTTGCCTTGCCTAAATAAATATACTCCCTGGTGGAGTATCATCGCGTCTCTCAGAGTCTTGTATTTTGGGTCCAGTCCAGTACTCAGTCGCAATGATAAAACTTCTGTCGCAATGTGTCTCTTGATGTGATAACTTGAGTCATTCTTGATAACTCTCCTACGCCATACTCAAGACGTCTGAAAGCTGGGATGATTTTCCGTGGCTGTGCTGACCCCAAAACTGTTATCAGTCAAAGAAAACAAAAGCATATATTTAATATAAAATGTGTTTTATAAGGTGTTGTGTTTGGACAGGGATGCCTTATGTGCGTTTGACTAATCAAACAGATGATTGGCAATGACAACACACCCCCTCATGCCACTCCTTTTGCACACCCTCACTCTAATAATTATCCAATGCACCTCCTACACTTCCCCTACAACAGGGATGTGCAACTCCAGGCCTCGCAAGCCGGTGTGTATCCAGGTTTTTGCTGCCACCAGTTACCCTGGCTCAATCAGCCAATTAGTCATACGCAAACACCAATTCACTCGTAAATTAGACCACAATAAAACGCTACAATACATACATACAGGCTTAGGAGCATTCATTGGCTGCTATTCATATTGTGGAATGTCGCTAAAATATCAGATCAAGTAAATGATTGGGCTAATTAATTAAGATCAGAAGTTAGTCTGAAATCCAGAAACAGATACAGCCCTCCTTGCCCATCCCTGCCCTATAAGAAGAAACCATGAACATAATTAAAATATCTCTGTAAAGTGATCACAGTTGGCATCCGGCAGTAGAAGAGCCCTTTGATTTTGTATTGTTTGGCTGGGAACACTGTGTTTCTGAATGACGGCGCTTAGTTCTCCAGAACTGTTTACCACCTGCTCTTTGCAGAGATAATCAGCGCACAGACTGAGATAGAAAAAAGAGCAAACATGACATTTTTATCTGCAGTATTCCCAGGATGGCCTTATAGCCGTCCTTCCCTTCTTTCCTCCGAAATGCGATTATTCTCGTGCCTTCCAGCACTGTCTCACAGTGTGCAGACCCTCTCCTCATTAGTATGCTCATGTGACACATGACACCATCACTGTGCCCCTTATCTTTGTCAGTTTACTTCACTGTCTCCCAGGCATACCTCTTGCTAACTTGTTTGTTCCATGAAATGGACATTTTAAATGTGTGGTTTGGGAGAATAATTAAATTCTGACCCACGGCAGCAAGTGATAAATCCACTACAAATATCTCACCAATGCATTAGTGGCTCTCATGCCTCACCCTCCCTGTGTTTTCCCTCCTCTTTCTCCTCTCTGTCCTGAACCATGTCTGTGGTTCTTCAGCCTCGAATTGATTGTACTTCTCCCCAGGGACTAGGGTTCCACTGCTTTCATTCTATGATCAAGGCTGGCCCCTCCTGCTCCACAGATTCCATGGTGTGCCCTCACAATGTTGCCCTATGACCGCAATAAGCAGGATCCCTGATGGAATGCACTACAAGTCAAGCCAATTAGTCCTGCAGAAATGTAATTCTAATGTAATCCCTACACTAAGGATCCTTAAAATAAGGATAAAATCCTGCTGCTCGTTTTTATAATATTTTTGTTTGTGGTCGTCACCATGGAGACGCATTCACAACATATGCTCGGGAATGTCCGGTGAATCTGCAGCCACAAAGTTTACCATCGTTCTTCACCGGGGTTGAAGATGTCGGGACTCGGGACTGATCTAGGACTGGCAGGCAATCTTCAAAAGGCCACCAGGGAAGAGAAAGGAGAAGATAATGCAGGGGGAGGAGTGAGGCGACGACTGGGAAGGCTGACGCAGTGTAGCTACAGAGACTGCAACACTGCGTGTATGGAGGAAAGTCGTGGAGGCGGAGTTTGTGTGTTGGACTGCTTAATAATGACACTGGACATCTCAGGACAGCGGGGGCTATTTTTAATCATGGCTGTATTCCACTTTAATTCACTTAATTAGTTTGATTAACACAATGATTATTGTGAATGTCTTTGTTTGATATGTTTGTGTGTTGTGGGTCTGCGCCACTGTCTATGTCTTTTTTGTTGTTGCTGGAGCTACAACTGAAGTTCCCTAGCAGGAAAATAAAAGTTATTCTATTCTATAACTTCAGCAAAATCATACAGGTATTTTCAATTTGAAGTAACCCATTGTATCCTCAGGCCCTGCATAGTGGGATGCACAAAACTGAACAGCCCCAGATCCAGTATAAACTCTGTCATTAAGTCATGTGAAATGCAGTTTGGGGAAGCTGATTGTATAATTTGATGTTGCTGCAGGTATAATTATCCAGATGTTTTCTGTCATTTTCTGTGCTGCTGAGGTTTGAAGTGATTGACTTCCCCACAAATCTATGAAGGGAGAGACACGCCAGTCTCTTAGAGGAGACACTTTGCTAAAATAATGAAAGCAATTTATTCAAATCCTTCAATGGATCAGGAACCAATAAAACTGCACCCTTTCAATTCATGACTGTAGAGGTGTTAATACAGCAGCCAGTTGTGGCAGGAACAACCTCTTCTGGTAGTCTTTTTTAAGTTGTCTATGTATAATCCCAATAATAAAGTATATATGGACATTAAAATACACTTATGTTAGCATATTCTCCTCTACTTTAGTGAAATATTTTAATAATCGTAATGAAATGAACACCTCAAACAAAATTTTCAAACATCAATGGCCAAGCACTTTTTACTTTTGAAAAAGAAAATTCAATTGTATGCCTTGTTATGGGTCATAAAAGTGATTTAATAGTTAAGGAACTGGCCTTATAACTATGAGACTGCTTTTTCCCAGTGAGGTATAATTGCTAGACCCTTGAACAAGATACTTATTCTGAGCTACCATGCTAATGTAAAAGTGAATAGTTATAAGTGGATAATATCACAGTTTGAGGGCTGTGAAGTTGCCCTGAATGAGAATGTCTGGTTTTCAAATGGATAATATTATCTGAAATAGATAATGTAATTTGCATCATTTTTTCTGTCATGATGTTTTCTGACAAGTCACTGGGAAAGGTAATGAGTTCCCCTCCCCCACAGTCTAGACAGAGGGAGTTTCTGCCACAGACTTCTTCCCACACAAAGCCCAGTTGAGCCTAATCTCTCAGATGCTTTGATCCAGCAGCCTTCTCCTCCGTTAGCCTCAACCTGTCAATCTCTTTCTCAGAATATGCCCCCCCCCCTCCCCTCCAGCCCATTGACTATACTGCAGCACCTCACAGAGACCCAGAAAATGCATGTTACGGCTAAGCACGAGTGCTAGATCACCAATCTTGAAGAATTCATATGGTTGTTTATGAATTCAAAAATATTAAGAATAATGAACATGATGGCAATGACAATTTCAGATAGATTTCTCTGGGCAGGATTCCCAGTGCTCTCTACACCAGTAGCTCTATCAGGACTAGGGAGTAACGTTAGATTTATGCTGATTAATAATAAAAAAGATTAGTTTACTAATTAAGCCCACATATCAGGACAGAGGAGATCTTAAGTCACTGTGACCCACCAGTACGAGTGCTGAGAACAGCTGACTTACAGAATAGATGAGCCATAAAACTGTCTCTCAGCATAGCAAGTCCCTGGATAGCTCCATGGTCAGCACAAGACATGCCTCAATGCCTTTGCTGTTCCCACCTAAAACACCTGAAACAAGAAGTGATTTGAGTTACAATCCAATTAGTGGCTTGTAAATAAGGACTAGGATATGTACGTATATTTCCACTGGGCACAACTGTGCTAAGTGCTAACCACAGCATTTGAACTCACCACAGCATTTGCTCCTGAAGGCATAGTCCAACTCCATTTTCCAAATGTGAGTGCATAAACTGTATAACCAGCATACATAGGGTGTACCACAAACAGTAGCTTTTTAAACCTACAATATGTTTTACATTTCAAAGAATATCACAGATGGCTTTATTTTGTTTTTAAATATCCAAGTAAGGGGTTGCTACTATCATTGGTTTATTTTAGGTATAAATGTCACGGCCATACATGAATAACCACACATTCACGACTTGAACATGAATCATCATCATAAGACAGAAATGAGTGAATTGTTTTAATGATTTGAACGTTCCTACTCCACAGTCCCTGGGGTCAGTTTCCTGCTCCGCAAATGGCAGAGGACAATGCAGACCAGTCACCTGCGCTCTGGGGACCTGCCACCTGCGCTCTGGGGACCAGTCACCTGCGCTCTGGGGACCAGTCACCTGCGCTCTGGGGACCAGTCACCTGCACTCTGGGGACCTACCACCTGCGCTCTGGGGACCAGTCACCTGCGCTCTGGGGACCTGTCACCTGCGCTCTGGGGACCAGTCACCTGCGCTCTGGGGACCAGCCACCTGCGCTCTCGGGACCAGTCACCTGCACTCTGGGGACCAGTCACCTGCGCTCTGGGGACCTGTCACGGTTGTTTCGGCCTTCACGGCTTGCACATAATAGGAGGCACTGCTCCTTCATGCTCAAACACGGGGGACGCTGATATGAACGCATGTTAACTTTGGCAGAGAAGAGAACAAGATAGCGTGTCATTCACAGTAGCTGCCACTGGTCCTGCCTACCGGCTCTGCATTTAAGAAAAGGATGTGAGTGATGGTGGCTCAGCTGTGGGTGGGGGCCCCCGTGGTCCAGCCGAGCAGCATATGTTTCAGTGCCGGGAGAACATTGCCAGCCCGTATTTTTGGCCCGGCTCAGCAAGACAGCAAACACCTCTGAGACTTGAATCCTCTTCAAAGGCAGAAAATAGCCACTCTCAAGGAAATTGGTGTGATTTCGCTGCTTGAGCTTTCCAGAGAAGTTTTAAGGGTGGGGGAAGGAGGCAGTGGAGCAGACAGGGATGAGTGGTGAGTGGAGTTTACTACCAGGGACTGATAGCTATTTAATTTACTTCCACATTTATATTTAGATTGGAAAATACATCAGTGGATATGTATAACTTAGGGATAAAATTTTGAAGAATCACAAATCATTATATAACATGGCACTAATCAGCATAAATAAATAAATTGGAATATTGGCTGTTCCCACAACTCAGATTGCTTTCCATTTATTAACATATGGATATGGATAATTGAGTGGAAATGATAGCTGTGTTAATCAGTCTTAAAGAATGACGTGCAATCTCTTAAATAGATTGATTGCATTATGTAAATTGTCTGATCACAGTTATTTTGATTAAACTTTAGACCCAACATAAAATCAGGCACATGCCATTGTAAATATGAACTTTAAATAAAATAATTATGCATTTCTCATGAAATTTTTCTAAACAGATACAGTTACAATGTAATGTAAATCGAGTGCTTAGTTGACAACAGTGCGTTCCCTTTTGCTCACAGCTGGAAGACTTTGACTTTGCGAGAAGTATAAGTCAGCCATAACCTGGTCTGACCTGGCTGGTTCATTGAAAAATTGCTTTGCAAAATACTATGATTTGTTCAAATTGAGTCTCTGATAACACGCTCTGTCCATTTTTGTGGTTAACGCAGCCTCACTCCCTCACCAATAGGAAATACCGTAACATGTTCTCAAACAGCAGAGATTCCTCAGTCATTCAGCTTTTAATACCAATATTAATGGCACTCTCATTGACCTAATTACTGGATGTATATTACATGCAATTAATGTCTGACAAGACTGAATTGATTTTGTTGGGCCAGAGGATCAGTTTTATGACTCCCGATCTGGCTGCCTCTTCAGCGCCTCTCCCTTGACAGATTGTTAAAAGCTGGCTCTAATTAAACACTTGATCCACAAAATTCTGTCTGTAGTGTTTAAGTGCTCCATTAGAAGGCGTGGCATCTCCCACTATTCCTCCTATCTCCTGAGGATACATTAAAACTGCAGGTCTTGATGCCTGAATCAGACCTTTTTGTAGAAATACGATCTTTTGTCGATATTGGTTACATTACACAACCTGTATGTGGCCTGTGTGTTTACATGTCCACGCAACCTGCATGTGCACAGACAAGGTAATGACAGATGCCAACATAGAGCCCAGTGAAGTTACGATGGTATTGCTTTTGTTCAATGTCCTGTGCTTTGCATGCAAGAGCAATTTATGGTAAGACAGCAGAGAAAGGCTATGACATACTTACTATTTCATATTAAAATTTTATATTTGCTGCAGCGATCTCCACTACCCCCATTGAGAGAAGGCTTTTGATGCACAGCAGGAGTCAGAAGTAGTGTGACCATGTTGTGCACTCTATCTTAGAGTGTTTTGTGTTTGTGCTTTATTAATTTTATGAAAAATAATGATTACAATTTACTGACATTACTTAAAAAAGATAATGAAAATTTATGGGAGAAAGACAAAAAACAAATGACGAAAAACAAACAAACAATGAAAGTAACATAAAAACAAAATAGCCTTAGATGATATTTATCTAAGATCCTTTTGGGAAACGGGGCCCAGAGCAAGTAGCCTACCTTGCTCAAACAGCAGTGCCATGTCAGCGACTCAAACCTGTAGCCTCGTGTTCCCTTGATTTCAGTACCCTGTATGATGCAATGCATTCGCTCTTTATCATTCAAACCATGCATGGCACAGTGTGTAGTATTCTGTAGGGAAAAGCTTTGCCTCCTGATTTCAGACACGTACCGGCAGGAACAGTCGGAGTGCAGTGAGACAGGTGGCGCATGAACACAAGGTTATCGTAAGCTCGCACTCCCCTCCCAGCTCGCTTCCCCACTTGCTCCGTTGCCCTGAGCTGTGGAGCACTCTGCATGTCGTAATGAGGCACCGGCTTCCGTGAAGGTGGTTCCTTGCATGAGGTGATGATGAATTTTGCAACCTTGGAAACCATTGTTTCCTGATGATAGCATTAATGATTCTGCCTCAAACCAAGCAGACTCATTAATACCACGGCAGTGAAATTGTAAATATTGTAGGTATTCATACGGCAGCTTTACCAGTTTGAGAAGCCATTAATGTACTCAGTTAATACTCACTTGTTTAGCTTTTCATGCTTTGTTTCAGTGTAATAGTCTACACTGTTTATCTGTTGGAAAACTGTGTTGTTATTTTACAGCCCCACCTGGGAGTCAATCTTGTAACTTTGCCCTTACCACCGCATCAGACGAGTGCCTGCAAATAGAGTGGTCACCTCTGAGTGACTCTGACTTTAACTGTGACCTTCTTTATCGGTCAATGTCAGGATGGTCCATGATGTCACACACTTTATCCCCCCACCTTACCATGACTCCTCTCACTGGTAATAAAAGTAAATGATTGAATCTGACCTAATATCATTCTGAGTGATGGTAGCGGCTCTGCTTGCACTTGCTAATTGTTTTCTTCTTTTTTTTCTCACGTGTGCGTGTGTGTGTATGTGTGTGTGTGCACTGTGCATGTGTGTAGAGGGAATTTCTGCCATGCAATAATGGCTGCATCTTCCAGAGCATATCCAAGAAGCACCTTGCATTAAATAAATGATTTTTGTTTGTGCACAGTTTTACGATTAGATTTACTAAAGTTCATGAGCCGACATAGCAAGTGTTTTAGAGATGGTTCTATGACTGCAATACATGAATGTCATGTGACCTATGCAGTTTATTCATGCAGTAGCTATTGCTGCCAAGAGAAGAAATGTACATAAGAGGTTCAGAGTCTTTACAACCTTTGGTTCTGGAACAAGAGTGCAGTTAATACCAGACACAAAATCCAATGTGATAGCAAAACCATGTAGCCTACAGCAAAATTTTACAGAGGAGACCTTTCGGACCTTATGTTTATATCTATGTATAAATTACATCCGAAAAACCTTTAAGATTATTGCCAATTTTTAAAAAAATCACTTGTGTTGTCTATGTTTTTACTGGATCCTGTATAGCCTATTCTCTTTGCACAGGATTTGAATGAGATTAAGTCATTAGTTACAACCATAGTCAAGTTTTTGTAATATTTTTTGATGCCAATATTTGCAAACTATATTGGATTTTGTTTCCCATGGGGGCTAATCCAGCATGACACACTACAGATGAAGTCTTAATAAGATTGTACAAATATAACAAATGATGTTGGATTTAAATGTATTTTTATGTAGCAGGAGAATAAAAATAATCGTAGCAATTCCGTACATGCGGGTACAAGATGTACAAATGCAGCGTACTTAGCTGGAGTTTACACCTCAGATTTAAATCCCAAGACCATCATCTACACCCTCGAACAGAGCTATACAGCCAACACTCTCACTACCTGCTGTACGATGGAAGGGCTTGGATTAAAGGGCTTTCACAGATTTCTAAAGCCTGGGAAATTAGAGGTGGACTGGAATCAAAGCCCTGTTGGGGGATGAAAGCCCTGGAAAGAGAGGTTCAACATTGCCTGGGACCCTCATGGCTTGGCCAGGCCTTTCACAGCTCATTGCCTGGGACCCTCATGGCTTGGCCAGGCCTTTCACAGCTCATTGCATTTTTTGTTAACATGCAACCAAGCCCCACTGCTACTAACCAGGTACATATCCCCAATGTGTCAATCCCAGCATAGCAGTTTAGTCAATCTGCTACAGATGGTAATGTTGCATCCCCTGAGGTCAGTACTCTGGTTGATCCTGGACCAATTATTTCTTAATAGGTTATGTTGCGCTGTGGCAAAGGAATTCCAAGTGCCAATGGTTTTGTGAAATAACAATAAACAAAAGCACAAATAAATAGCAGCAATGATGTAAAAGTACAGTATATAGATGTTGTGGACTGTGGACAAAAGTGCTATTGATTTGTATCATGGGAGAGTCTTTTTCCTCAATCTACAGCTTTGTAAATGGATGACCTATGATGAAGGTAATAATTAATTTGTATACTGTAAACCACAATATACAGGCAATTATTTGAAACCATAGTATACCATAGTATCACTCTCTATAAAGTTTTTGATGGACTGTTCTTGATGAAGCTGCCTGCTCACACCCTAGATTGATATTTCCAGGCAACTTATTCAGAATTACTTGTCTGCTTTCCCTGTATATTGAACCATTGCATGGACATCACGGACAAGGAGTAGGTGCTTTCCCTCAGAATTCCATGCCAATATCACCTTAGCCATTGTTCTTTGTGAAACATCAGGGACTTCAACAGTCTTATTCACTGTTGCTCCTGCCAAGTGTGTCCCAATATTCACCCCTCTTTCAGAGTCACTGATATCTCTTTTTATAGCCATGGTAGCCAAAATAATGGATGACTGGACCAGGCACCCAGCATTTTTATATACAATCATGAGCATGCTGGGCAGAGGTGGAAAGTCCAGGGGTCAGAAAGTAAAAGTCCTACCATGTTTTCCTTCCACCCATGAACTGAACCAGCTGATTTCATTAATTAGTTCTACCTCCTTGTTTAAGAATTGCAATGATTAGCAAATTCAGGTGATTGGAACAAAATACTGGAGAGGTCTTTTACTTTCTGAACCTGGACCTTCCACCTCTGATGCTGGGAGGTAAATAGCTTAATTAACTCAGGAACCACACCTGTTTAGAAGCACCTGCTATCTGTGTTGTTTCTATTCCCATGATATGCTTTGTGGTTTCAGATTACTGTTGAGCTATAAATATTGAAATATGAAAATGCATTTCTTTACAATGGAAATTAGGTCTAAAGTTGACTGTCTCTGACACACTGTACTGATATTGAGAAAAACTACTTTAATTTAACTGATTCTCTAATTTCTCTTTTACTTTTTATCTTGCAATCTTGTATGATAATTTATATGATAATCCTCCTCATTCCTATCAATGCTGATTTGTGCCAAAATGAGAAGGCACAAGTGAGACAGTAATTGCAAATGGTCATTGCTTTGTGATGAGTTCATTTGCATTACTTTACAATGTGGTTGATTTGTTCCAACATTAAAAAAGAATATGCAAAAATTCAAAATGAATTGCAAATTGACATTGCTTTGCATTACCCATAGCTCTGCTCATGTTCATAGCTTTTTATAATGCTTCATTTCAAATAATTATACTTATTCACAGGTATACCTGTGAATCACTCTTCTAGTGGGTGCAAAGTGATGGCTCACTAATAAAACTACCTCAGTGGTAAATGTTCTGTAGCAAATCAACATTTGTCCTCAACTTTGACTCAAGATTCAATGCAGGTATTACTGTAACTCTTCAAATTAAAATTTGGCAAGTTCAGGAATTGGTAGAATGCACTTTCTGTGTTTGCTTTGCAAAGAAGTAACACTTGTATTTATTTGAAATTCAAAAATAATGACAAGTATTTATTGAATCCAGGCCTTGGTCTGGAGCGGCCAAATTCCCCAAAACTGTTTGTCAAAGCATGGTGCAAGTTTGAAAACATTCTTTCTTTCCTGCTTTCATTCACTGTTTACTTTTACTTAAAATATGGAGTGAATTTAGTACCAATATTACAGTTTTTCTCAATTGTTTACACACAAAAACTGGAACTTATGACACAATGACCACAACCTGTAACTCATGTGCCAACTCCCTAAACCAATTCTGCTGAACTATAAACACATTTCCTGCTGTAGACCCAGATTTCAATTCTAAACCACACTTTCTTCAAAACACTACACACAATTATCTGCTTTAGACCCAGATTTCAATTCTAAACCACACTTTCTTCAAAACACTACACACAATACTCTCTATTTTGCACACTCTTCATCAATGCCAAATCTCCTTGTGTTCAGACAGAACACACTGCCATTCAAATGGCAAAACTTCCATTTCCAAGGCCGTTGTGCAATTTCCAATCAAAGCTTGAGCAATATAAGGGCCACAGGTGAGCTCCTGGTTTGGAGAACAATGGATGGCAACATTGAAGTGAGAGGTGATCAGAGAGGCAGAGGAGTGAGAGTAAGAGGAGGACGAGGAGGAGGAAGAGGAGGACGAGGAGGAGGAAGAGGAGGACGAGGAGGAGGCATGTGGCGATATAGCTCCTGAGGCATTTCAGGGCTGGATTCGCCATACTAGGTGATACTTCCCCCGCTGCTTGGCCAGAGAGAACATAGCCTGTGATGTCGATGAGGTCCTATGTGGCCAGACAGGAACCGAAGACAGGATGCAGCCTAGTTTTTTTGTCCTTTTTTATTTTACATTTTTCTTTCTTTTTTTGTTGACTGTACTGGCCTATTTTCTATTGTTTGTTCTGTGCAAATCATTTACACATCCAGTTGCGTTTGCTGTGATGTATAGGCTACAGCACTTTTGGAAAAAATAAAGAACTATTTTTGTTGTTACTGTATATTTGTGTATTGTTTTATATTTGAGTAAAAACATTATACAGTAATATTTTACAACAGGAGTAAGCGTACAGTAACACTGAACATGAAAAGGCATAATGCTCCTGATAAGGCCTTCATACTGGTGTTTTCCCATTCATAGTAGTGTTTTCCATTCAGCACATCAGTGTTCAATGGTTCTTAGAAATGTCTACTCATATGATGGTCTGTGTGTGTCATTTGAACACAAACTACCATTTTGAGGAGACATAACATTGTTTTGAAGGCAAAGTAGCATTTTGCAGGAGATATGTAGGGTTTTGCATTTTGTGTGTGTGGTTTTTGGATTTGTGTTTAGAGTTTTGAGAAAATGAGGTATGCTTTCAAAAAATGTGTGTAAGCAATTGAGAAAAACTGTAATTACACATGTTTTACAACTCACACGTTTTTTGTACCGCAAAATACAATTCACACGTGTTTTACGCATAGCAAATTCTGTTTTTACAAACTACAAAGTGCAAACTGCAAATCTCAAGCTGTGGACAGACAAAACTGAACACATGTTGGCACTATTTTTCCATATGCAATGGGGGAAAAATCCACACGTGCATGTACCAATCAAAATAAACTACATGTACCTACAGCCAATCAAGGGAGTATCGTTTACAGGCAACTGTATGGCAGTGGATGCGAGCTGAAGCATGACGGATGCGTAGGGAATTGGTTACAATGAAGATAATGTTTCAATGATTAATTGTTGGTCAAGAAATGACCACCTTTGGTGCTAGCCATGATTTGATTTCTATGAATGGCAGACTAACAACTAATAAGATTGTACATTACTACTGTTTAGCTACCTAGTGACTAGTCTGCTTTGAATTGTTTGTAGCTAAAAAATAATCTGGAGCATGGATATGATGAAACATTTATTGTCTACTTAGTTTCTGTTCTCTAGCATTAATTCAAAATTAATTTATTTGCAAATATAGTTTAAAGGGATAGTTCACCCATTTTGAAGAATTTGATATTGTTTTACTTACCCCCAAAATGGTATGTAAGGCTGTAGTGATGCTGTCCTGGTGGCACGGCAGTGTAGCATAATGGTTAAGAAACTGGGCTTGTAACCGGATGGTTGCAGGTTCGATTCCCACATAGGACACTGCCGTTGTACCCTTGAGCAAGGTACCTAACCTGCACTGCTTCACTATATATCCCGCTGTAGAAATGGATACTATGTAAAAAAAAAATTTTTTAATTGTGTACGTCGCTCTGGATAAGAGCGTCTGCTAAATGCTTGGAATGTAATGTTGTAGCTATCTTGAATTGGAGCAATGCTAACAATTAACATCTTGCCATTGGATATAATTTCCCCGTGTCTAACTTGCTTTAAAAATAACCACCTAAATCCACTCAAATAAGATATAACAACAGCTGTACAAATGTCGTTGTTGGAAACGAAAATGCACATATGATAACCGAGTGCACAAGGACAATATTTTCGATCGAATTACTGTATATGATTATGTAGTTATGACAAAGACATTGTTCAAGTAATGTTACATGCAAGAGGCGTACATGTAGCCTTTCTAGCAGCTAGGTCAGGAAAAAAACAAAGTTAAACACCAGGATACTATTGAAGAAGATGGACTTCATTAAACTGTTTCCAAACAAATTCATTTTGGATTAATGCTGTAGAACAAAACTCCAAATAAGTAGATATTGTGTCCACAGCTTGAGATTTGTAGTTTGTAATTTGTAGTTTTGCATATGCGTAAAGCATGTGTGAATTCTGTTTTACGGTGCACAAAACACGCGTCAGTTGTGAAACACGTCTCAGGTATTACACAAAATTAATTCTTCAATAAAGTCATAATATGACAAACTACAAACCAGATGGAATAGGTGGTCTATCAACAGCAGTTTCTCCACAGCTTCAAAGTGTCATAAAATTTGACGGATGTTGTGATAACAAGTATATCCTTTCTATATTGTCTAAGTTAAGGGCACATACTTTAATTACTGTGATGTTCTCACTCCCGTCCTCTTGTTTCCCGTGTTTTCCTTCTCCCTTCGTATCATGTTTGTCTCTCCCTAGTTTGTTTCCCTCGTGCTGCAGGTTGGGCGTGGTTTTTCCCTTTTGTGTCACTCTGTCTCACTACTCTTCCTCCGCCTATCCCACTCCTCCGTTTCGCATGCATTCCACACACTCTCTGCTCCGTTAATCACTCTCTCATAAATTTGCATGCGGCACCTAATTGATACTTGTTAATGCTTGTATTTAGTCACCCGGTGTCCTTTGTTCTGGGCTAGTTCGTTAAGTGTTGTTCTGACCAAGTTCGCAAAATTCTTGTTCGCTCACTCTCTTGTCTGAAACCTCTGGTCTTTTCTTGGGAATACCTAGTATCCAATCTAGTCTTGCTATTTAAGTCTTGTCTTGTACCGGCGTTAATTCGCCTCTCTACTCCGTCTAGCTCTCGTCTGGAACGGCGCTTCCTGCTGTTAAATTTTTCCCTGCCTCTCTGTACTAACGTTGTCTGCTTGAGTCTGCCAACCTGCAGTTGTTTGCTATCCCTGCCTGTGTTGCTGTTTCCTGCCATCCATCTGACGTGTGTGCATGCAGCCGGGGGTCCAGCTCCACCACTCTGCGGCGGTGCCTGCCTCCTGCCTGTGCTGCTGCTGTTGCTGCTGCTGCTGCCCTGCCGCTGCGCCCACGTCCTGCCCGGACTCCGCTCCACTGTCCTGCACTACTTCTGCCACTCCACTCTGCCCTGCTCCCCGCTCCCGCTCCTCCTCTGCTCAGCCTGCCTGGTTATCCGTCTCCATCTCCAGCCCCTGGCCTCTCCTGTTCCCGCTGATCCCATTACCCGGACTGTCCGTCTTATATGTTCTCCCTATGTGTCATGGTTTTGACCCTGTTTGCCTATGCGGTCGTTCTCCTTGGTGGCCACGCGAGGGCGCTGCCCATTTGGTGGATGCTTGCTCCGCCCTGCTGAGTATTCGGAGCTTCGGTTAAGCGTTTACACCTGTTGCGTGGTCACCTGAGAGTTATATAAGCCTACCGTTTCCTTTATTCGGGGCTTCGACATTGATTGTTTATTGTTTTGTACTGTGGTGTATTGTTGGTTGTGTGGTCTCGTACCATTTTGGCTACTCGCCTATTTTTAACGTCTCTGTTGAGGCAGGGCTGATTTCTTACTGGCTTGGTAGTTGATTTCTCGTAGAAGTTTGGGACCGTAATATCTCTGCTCTATTTTGCCCTGTTAGTGCTTTTCCTCCGTGTATGGAGTTTTGGGCGATTCTGTTCAGAACTTAGTTCTGCTCGCCCTTCGGCACATGTCTTCCCATAGGGAGATCGGGTGTTTAGCTTCTATTTAGTTTCTTAGCTCGTAGAAGTTTCTCTGGTCCATTTTCGCCTGTTTGGTTCTTACTGAGAGACCTGGCGTTTTAGCTTCTACTCATTTCCTTGTTACGGTGAGCCAGTAGCTACGGTACGTTTATTTCCCTGTTTGGTCCTTCTCGTGGACTACGTTCTCCTTTGTTGTGAGCCAGGGTTTTTATTTGTATTTGAGAGGCTGTCGTGCTATTAAGTTTGCGTAGGTCTTTTGTTGCAGCCGTCCTATACTCCCTAACTACCTGCGGGACGATTCTCTCCGGGTGTTAGCCTCCTAGTTTATGGAGCTTGGGCTATGTTGTGGACGTGGTTGTGTTTTACCGTCCTATACTCCCTAACTACCTGCGGGACGATTCTCTCCGGGTGTTAGCCTCCTAGTTTATGGAGCTTGGGCTATGTTGTGGACGTGGTTGTGTTTGACTGCGTGTTTTATTAAACTAGCCGTGGAACGTTAAATCTGTTTCTGTTCGCCTCGTTACATTTCCTCATCATAGAGAGGCAGGGCGCTTATTTTCAATTAATCTCGCGTTGGTCTAGCCGGTAAAATGTCCGGTGCTGCCTGTCCTGCTCGTTCCTTTCGGCGCATTTCTCCTTTCATGGAGTTTGACGAATTTGTTTGGGACTCATGTTCTGGTTCGTCTTTTGGCGCATGTCTTCCTGTGGGGAAGATTGGGCGATGCTGTGGACACGTTTGTGTGTGACCGCGAGTTTGAGAATAGCCTGGGAACGTTGGATCTGTTTCCTTTCGCCTCCGCTATTACTATATCGTATTATTTTGCAGTGTTTGTTTGTGTTTTATGTTTGTCTTTACGCTACTCGCCCGTTCTTATTTGTCTCGTTTCCGAGACTGGGCGCTTATTTATTTCTGGCTGTTTTGATCCCTGTTTTTACGCTCTACTTGGCGTTTGACAGTTAGCCGGTTAGTAGCGTCTCTAGTGGTGTTTGTGTTCCTTGTCTTGTCTCCTCCCTTATCTGCGGGTATCCCGCCTTAGTGGCCTAAGGGCTTAATGAATCCCCTTGCTGCGTTTGGCTCCTCCCATCTCACACGTCACGCCCCATTACACTATGCTTCAGGAGATCTGGTCGAAGCATAATTTATTAGAGCTACGCGCTCTGTCTGTAAAGTCCAGTTCCGGCTTGGAACAATAACTGCCTTTGCCTTTCTCCCCATGCTTCAGGAGTGAACCCTGGTCGAAAACAATAAAATAATTGAGTATTGGCATTCCTGAGTTCGAGTCGTGCATTTGAGTCCAGTCCATTTCCGGGATCGTAACAATTACTTTTCAAAAAATGATAGATGTGCTGACAACGTGAAGAATTGTGATCGTGAGGTTGGCAGAGTAATCTTGTTCTTTGAGTGTAAACAGCTGTTGGGCTATATAAGAAAGACTATGCATTCTGCCTGTGTGTATTTCTTATAGCGGGGGCCCAGCACTTTGCAGTGCTTCGAGGACTATGATTTGTTGTCCCATTGCCAGAAGACGGATATGTAGAAAGACTGAGCCATTTGGGAGCCTGGTGAAGAGCCCCTCTTTGGGATTTAACTGCATGGGCCATGGCAGCAGGAACTCCTTTAGATCTGAATGCAATGGCTAGAAATAATCAGGTTTTATTCCACATGTATTTCAGTCATCCACCAATGACGGGGTAGATAGAGCCTCTTGTCACAGTCATTTATTCAATTACTATTTAATCAGATGCATGAGAAGAATGACCACAAAATATTTTTGTTCGCTGACACCTCACGTGTTGTATTAGACAATTAGTGTTTGGTATGTCCACACAATCCCTGCTCCTGTTAGCTGTAGCTAGTTACTATTAAGCTAGTTATAGCTTTACACAAAATACATTTTATGTACAAATAGGTTATGAACAACACAGAGTAAATAACATTACTCAATTGTATGGTTCCATGGAAACACTACCAATGAAGCATGTCATTTTTATTGTGACATTTCAGCAATGAAACCTTTAAAATGCCATTGATACTGAGGGGTAGAGGTAACTGAAAGAAAATGTTGTTGAAATCATTGCAGAGAAATTATCATAGACTGAGTGTAATCCTCACTGATTTATGTACATTAATTTCTTCACATTAAAAAAAAGAAGTAAATTGTGCTTTGGGAATCAAACAGACATGGCAAACAGACATATTTAAAAAAACTCACACTAATAGTCTCCTGTTATTATCTTTGAGGACCTGTGGTCTAAAGCTATGTTGTAAGATTCCAGTGCCAAAAGAATAATGGTTTACTTCCCTACTTATCCAGAACAGCATCATTTTTGGTTTTGTACTGACAGACCCCTTTTAATTAGTGCATAGTTCTGTAATTAGTCACATGTCTATGTTTAAGTGATTGCTGAACACTGAGTGCCTACAGGGACACCTGGACAATAACTGCTGATATTCAGGGTGATAACCCAGATGGCCACATCCTCCATTATTTCTCTGCGCTCTGGCTATGGCACATTTGGCCATTTGGTGACAAGGGAATCATGCTAATTTTCGTGTGCCATATCTTGCAGGATTGCTAGTGATAGGCTGAATGTGTGAAATTAATTCAGGAGGACTAGAGGCCAGCTATTGCCCACTCATGCTAGATATGTGGTCCACAGTGACACTAATGAAGTCACAGCCATGTGACGTAAGCCACATTCAGGTAAGCCAAGCCCAATGTGTTCAGGCATTTGGGTGTAGGCTTCTGCAGTCATGCTTTTCATTCTGAATTGAATGCCGGGACCTGTTATCATACCCAGCTTCTTCTTTGAGGACTGGAGACTAATGCAGTGAAACCCTCTCTATATAGGAGGTCTAATCTGCTTTACCCCTGCTAAGCACTAACAGGTGCTTGCAACCCTCTCTGGACAAGACAGAAACCACACATTCAAATCCAGTCTGGAGAGAGGTGGCCTGCTAGACAGGAATTTCCTAGGATTTATTTCTTTCTTTCAGGCTTGTGTCATCATCAATGCCAAAACAGAGAAATAAGCCACTTAGCAAGACATAGACTAGCTACCAGGACTGAATGAAACCAGGGTGGACTTGAAAATTTCCAAGCTAGCAAGCAGTATAGAAACAATATTAAGAGACAGCAGCACACTTCGGTGTTACAAGGCAGAAATAATGTAGATGTCTGCAATGAAAATTTGAGAGGAAAGGACTGGTGGACTAAGTTTGAATAAACAGGGAAAGCACCTTGGGCCAGAAGGAAGCCCTGAGGACTGGACTGGACTGCTATCTGCGGGTAAAAAGCTCCCCCTCATGATGTCACAACTATTTTTGGCTCTCATTAACAGTGTCTTGTGGTGAGTGTGTAAGCATGGGCCTATACCTGAGAAACAACCAAATATTTACATTTTGCTTCATACTTTGTTAATACATACAGTATACGCGCGCGCGCGCACACACACACACACACACACACACACACACACACACACACACACACACACACACACACACACACACACACACACACACAAATACATGTAACTAGTTTGTGAGACAGAATAATTCCCATTGTACATTTCTTATACCCCTGAGGGCATACTGTCTTTCTACAATAGAGAACAAATAAAGGTTTCCATATATTATAATACTCACCTAAACAACCAGACAGAAAAACCTGCACACTTATATATACACACACACACACACACACACACACACACATTCTCCCTTTGTACCACAAGTTCTCCTTCCTCCTGGTGCTGCTATCTTGTGGACATGGTCATGCACATTGGCAAATTAGCTGCGGGAGCTTGGGGTTTGACAATTCATCGCTCTCAGGTAGGGTGAGAGGAAGAAAGAGAGAGAGAGACAGAGAAAGAGAAGAAGAGAGACATAAATGAAGAGAGGGAGAGACAGAGAGACAGAGAGAGAGAGAGAGAGCACAAGAGAAGAGAGACATAAGGGAAGAGAGGGAGAGAGAGAACAGAGTTGAGTTGCTGGGGTCACTCTAATTACAGAGTGTTCATTCAGCCCTGCTCGCTCTGTGAAGCTGCCTCTGGCAGGACTTTGCACCACTCTCACCACTCTAAAGGGCAGGATGTCTGTCATTCAGACAATCTAAACACTCTCTCATGCTATATTCATAACTGTGGAATTTAAGCGAGGTTCTTTTAAAAATTATTATGATCATTGATACAACACAATGTTTTAGCAGTGCACTCGTGCAGTAGATTTTAGACAGTGAAACAGTATGTACTTGCTAACACAGCTGTCTCTCCTGGTCCTGGAAAAATTGGCTAGTTTCCATTGCTACTCAGCACTTGATTGATCTGTTAAAGCAAATTATCACACAATTAAACTCACTTCACCTAGTTTTCTGTAATGAAGTTACTGATGTTCAGGTGAATAAAAAACCAGCAGACTCTGTGACTCTCCAGGACTAAGATTAGGGGCCCTTGTCTCTGCGGATTCCCTCATCCAAGGTAACTTGCTGTACACATTTTACATACTGCCAATTTATACAGAATATAACTGGAAAAAAATCCACCTGGGGATTTTGGATCCTGGTTATAAATCAATTCCCAGAGCTACACCATAATACCAAGCAGTTGCTTGCTTTGCTGTGGGGAATTGGGGTGGCTGGGTGTAGTAAAGATATGAGGTCTGACTTTTTCCTTCTGCAAGTGGAGATAAAGAGCAGGAGACAGAATAAATAACCACTAACATGCATCTCGCATCTTAGCTGTTAAATGCTGTTCATAAACTGTTGTTCACTGCTTTTCTATAAAAGTCAAAAGCAATATAGGAAGATTCCAAAAAAATAGCAGACATATGTCCTGTTACACTTGATGATTTATATTATATAACATATTTCATTCTCTGTTAAATCAACCATTCAGGAAAGGGGTTTGTTCAGAACTGAAATGCTCATATTTGAAAGTGAACGTGAAGTCAAAACGCACCAATTTTTATTTTAATCATTTAGGGTTGGTAGTAATTTGCATTAATATAGCCTTATGTGATAGGCAACAGCCACTCAGTTTTTAGCTATAAATCTTTGTATGAGTTAATAACAATCAACAAACCTTAAGTGGGTCTAGTCTCATTATAGCAGCAATTTTTTCTAGATCTTTCCAAAAGATGCAGCACAACAAGACCCAGCGCAATAATAACATGGCTATAGTTGACAACCCTTAGCAGAAAATGGAGTCTACATAAATGCTGTCTCGTTAGTGATGCATGGGTCAGCTTTTTTGGTCTGTACTCTACCGCATTTTACAAAACCAACTCACACCTGCCTGACCTGGTGTGATACAGTAAAAATAACGACCCACTATCCGATTATAAAAATGCTTTCAACAAATACTCAAGAATTTCTCTGAGGGATTTAAGGCACATATTTTAAAAATGTAAAAGCAGAAAAAGTTTTGTGGAAGTGCAATATACTTATGTAACAGAAATGTAACAAGTTTTGAGTTTAAGAGGTAGGGGATTCAGTCTTCATAGTCAAGAACAAATAGTGCACATAGTGCTATTTACTTTGTAAATAGTGCACTGTTTATGAACATGATCATTGGAAAGAAAATGTAACATTCAGAAAGCCATACATCAGGGATACATGGAGCTGTGAGCAGTGAACTGTGAATTCAATGCAAGCTAGTGAGGGAACGTTGAAAAAAGAATGAGTGCCTGTTGAATACCTAGCTGAACTGAAAACACTTCTAGAATGGTTAATTAATAAATACAAGTGTCAATCAGTGGTGGCTGGTGTGCTGAAAATAGATGGGTCAGAAAACGTTTCTTTAGTAACGCATCATGGTGGTGTAGTGGTTAGCAATGTCGCTTTGCAAGAAAGAGGTTCTGGTTTCGAGTCCCAGTGCATGTTCTCCCCGTGTTCGTGTGGGTTTCCTCCGGGTACTCCGGTTTCCTCCCACACCAAAGACATGTATGGAAGGATTTTAGAGGTTTAGTGAACTTAATACTCTATATACTATAACAATTCCCCCGTTATCTCCCCTGCGTAAATGTGGCATACCCAGGAATCTACAATTTTACCTTTAGATAAATATTTGCAGTTGAAGTCGGAAGTTTACATACACTTAGGTTGAAGTCATTACAACTCATTTTTAAACACTCCACAGATTTCATGTTAGCAAACTATAGTGTTGGCAAGTCAGTTAGGACATCTACTTTGTGCATGACACAAGTCATTTTTCCAACAATTGTTTACAGACAGATTATTTCACTTTTAATTCGCTATATCACAATTCCAGTTGGTCAGAAGTTTACATACACTAAGTTGACTGTGCCTTTAAACAGCTTGGAAAATTCCAGAAAATGGTGTCATGGCTAAAAATATCATAATTTTTTCCATAGATGGTCTTTAACCTCATGCAGCCCTGTATACTGTCCTTAAATTGTATGTATTCATCTACTTGTCAACCTGACAGCTGTACTGTTTGTGTTGAATATTAAATGCATATATTTCAAATGTGAAGAAAGACAGTCATTGTCACTTTTTATCCATCAAATGTAAATGCTTGCTTAAAATGTAAAACAAAAGACAATTGCCAACATAGCTATGTTTGTAATGCAATGGAAAAAAAACTGTGACATGAGAAAAGCAGAGGGTTATACCATGAAGTGGAATTAAGGAGTCACCCAGCTCTCAAACCCCCAATGTTGACTTGTGGCGCCATCAGGTATGGTGGGCATGACTACGTGCCCAGGAGGAACTGTCATTTGGAAATCTGTGTACAGCATGTTTCGTGACCAGGGATCCGGAACCCCGGTCCTGACGCTGACAAGATCTCATCGACCTGACATCTGTGTCCCGAGGGAATACAAACATCTCCATTCCGTTGTGCTTGCTCATCCCTAAGGATTGACAGCTAACACTTTCACACCAAGGTGATAACTGAGCTGTTTTATTTATTTATTTTTACACGGTGATTCAGATGCATGTGTGCAGAGCTGTAGTAATACAGAGGAATTTATGTAAGAACATATTCCTTTCCCAGAACTGATATCTATGTATGTATGTATGTATGTATGTATGTCATTTATATGCATGCCAGCAGCTGTTGTCCAATGGGATTTAGTGCCTGACACAGCATTAGAACATGCATTTGTACAGATCAATATTTCCTGAAGCGATTCCTTGCTTTCAGGTGTAATAGGAGTGGCCATAGTTGGAACTGATCACCAATCCTGACAGAAAGGGAATAGTACATTCCAGTGTCTGAAAGTGACAATGACTTGTGTATTTTTCCATATATAGTGTTTCAATATTGATAATATATTTTTATTTCAATATATATTTTCCATTTCTGTAAGGGAACCCAACTCTGTAACATCAAATATTTGAACATCCTTATGAAGGAATATAAGCAAATAAATTGTAATTGTTCATTTACACCCCTCAAGACATAATGTTGTAGGCTAATCACAAGGTGACAAGTTTCTTTTTTACTTGTACATATGTGTCGTTAATTTGACTGTCTGCTCCCTGACAATGTGTAAGTTTTGAAATTAAATTTAAGTACTCAGTTCCCAAACTTTCTCAATATACTGTTCTGTTTTTAATGAATAATGTGGGCTGCCAAATTCATGTTTTAAAACTCATTATTCTTCAGAGAAACACAAGTTCATATCTGAATTGAATACATGTTAATTAAGACAAAGGTTTATTGCTTTCCATCAAAGAACAATGCTGCAATTCTGGTTTTTGAGACAGTAAACCTTCCATTTTGTGTAGGCTTTCTTCCAACAGTTGAATTAGTGCAGTTTGTGTCTTTGTGAAGCCTGCTTTTTCACTCTTTTATTTGGCTGTTTTGACCTTTGGTTTCAAGTCTTGCCAGAAATCTCTGCAGTCCTGTATCCGCACACACTAATTGCCAGTTTGGAGAGAGATTTTCAGCTTTAACCTGTAACATCTTACTTTGAACTTTCCTTGTTAAACCACATTCCTTATAGCACACTGAAAATTAATCATTACGTTTTATAAGTAAGAGGAAAATAGCTGTGGAGGTTCATGATATTTTAGAAACCTAGACTATTAAGTGGTGTATAACAACTGAACATATCAGGAAATATATTTTACATGTATGGGTGTTTACCCAAAGGTTTTAAGCGCTCCAAAAAGTTGCCACTCTTCACCAAAACATAATGCATTATTTTCTCTAGGATCTAGAATGCCCCCACTCGCCCATGGCATTGCAGGACTCCATATGCTTTATTCAATTTACCATGTTCATTTTTTGTCCCAGTACAATGAAAAGAACATCACAGAGACAATTGACATTTGAATGAGACTGTTTAAACTATCGAAAACAAACAAACACAAATGTCTATTCGCTGACTTTTCTTTTGGTTGTCTTTGGTTGGAGTAAGAGAGGTCAACCAGCCAAAACATTAAAATGATTATAATTTTTTTTTGCTGCTTATTGTTTGTTTGAAAGAGTTAAATGATGCTTTCCCACAACCTATTTACAGCTCACAAAAGGACATATTTAACATAAGGCAATGCTTTGAAGTCCTCCGTAGTCTTGTAGTCTGTAGTCTTTATTTTTTCCTAAATGCCTTTTGGAGAACCGGGGTGTGGGCACTCATTATCCCACTTCTGTGTGCAGAATGTACACGTGTACCATTACATTATACCTGCTAGAGTTGCTGTGAGTAAAGTATTTGCTACTGCAGCACCTTGAATCCTGATTAATGGGTGTGTCAGCAGAGTATTTTAGTCTCGTTCCCCGGTGGGTGTACATTCACAGTCCTTCCCAGTGTCCTCCAGTGTCCTACAGAGGGCCATGTGACGCACAGCCGGGGGACCGCCTGGAGAAGGCCGTCCCATCATTGGCAGGACATCCTGGTGCCCCGCATGAAGCCTGCCACACCCCCTTCTGTACAGTCATTTGTAATTGTACTCTAAATAACCTGTGTGTGTGTATGCGTGTGCATGAGTGTGTGTGTGTGTGTGTGTGTGTGTGCATGTGCGTATGTTCTTCTGGTTTGATGGTGTACTTGTGTGCATTCCCTGTATGTATATGTATCTGCAATGTGAGAGCGTGATTATGAAGCAAGACCAAAGGTTACGATGTACCTACTCAGTTCTTTAAAAAAAAAACGGTAAATGTAAATATTACATTGGGAATTCTAAAGGTTTTCCACACGTTTTTAATGTCATTAGATGCGTACTTAATGAAAATAAAGCATAAAAATGGAGAATGACTCCTTGAAAATGCATTTTCCCAAGGGCAAAGCACTGCTGGATTTCCAAGATTGTCAGTTGAGCACTTACAGACACAAAACAAGCTGCATACATGTATATGCTTCGTGTTAGTGTACATTGTACATGTGTGCTCTGGTGGAGTGAAATTTCAATTGCTCTGAAGTATCTCTCTCAGCCCACACTGCAGTGTCTTGCTGTGTCTTCTCCAGGGGGGTATTCCACAAAGCAGGATTACTGAGTTAGCTGGATAACTGCACTGAGTAAAACCCAGAACCCTTCCAAAACTGGAAAATGGACTGCAGTAAAAACCGCTGTCTGGGTTTTACTCAGTGCAATGCAGCTAGTTTAGTAATCCTGCTTTGTGGAATACCCCCCCTTGGACATTAATCAGTAGTCACTTTCAAATGTTTTCCAGCTGGCCCGAAAGGTCTGAGATTTGACTCTAGGGTAGATTTGACTCTGCTGTAGTATCCTTGTGGAATTTACTAGGAGCTTCAGTACATACATGAACTAATGATATGAACGGTTAACATATAAAGCAGCCATTCTTCAAGTGACACTTCATTCCATTGCTCCGGGAGATATATTATTTATAAAATATACTTTAATGGGAAGTTTGCAATTGAAATTCTTCTGCAGACTATGTACACACGACACCTCCAATAGGCTACCCACCCCACACAGTTTCAAACATCTCCAATTGATGTGTCAGCTTGTAATACACAAATTCCAGTTTTATTCTAGCCCTAAAAACTTCACACTGTACCCTTTGTGTACTATTTGTGACTCTTCAAAATATCCAGTTTAGCCACTGTATCTGTACATAGAGTATGTATCTTCTTTCATTGGATCACTGCACACCGAAAAAAAAATACTTTGGAAAAAAACAGGACAAATCATTAAACTTGCTTTGAAGAAAAGTGAAGAGAGGTTTCAACTATGACAATATCTGTCAGTAAAAAAACAAAACAATGAAAAGTTGTATCTGCTGTGCCAGGTTGAAACCTCATCATTGTCGCTTCTACAGTGTGCAGAATTCGCCAGAATTCGTCGGTCTCCAACTATTTTTATAGGGTCCTTATGCAATGCTCTCCATGCAGACTTGCAATCTATTTCAAATTTAGTCTTATTGTAATACGAACCCTCAAGGGGCAATGTTGTGTTCACATGAAACGTTATCCCTTAATAAACTGTGCCCACTAATTGACATATTATTTTATGAAGCACATTTTCACTCTGGAGAAATTGAAACTGCATGTGACATATCATATTCTGAAGAGTAAGCAATCAAAAGTCATTTTCAAAGTTGAATATGAATAAGAATGACAATGTCTTTATGTCTTGGTATCCTTTTCTCAAAAATGAATATTTACTGCCCTGGGGTAGTGGCAGAATTAATCAAGGCTTATAAAAGTCTTTCTTGAGTTTGTAAAAGAATGTTTTAATACAAAAAATAAAAACTGTTCTACATTTCACTTTGTTAATATTGGAGCTATGATTTGAGGGTTGCATGACATATTTTAACATCACTTTTTTGTCAAAATTGGGTTTTTTTTTGTCATTGGGCAGAAAAAATAGGAAATTGCATAGGAATAGGAAACAAACTTTTTCATTCAAGAACCTTAGTTCAGGTGAATGTGATGAGACCTCTGTTTTAATCATTTTACATGGCCCCTACTTAAACAAGCCAAATATGACAGCAACAAAAAGAAAATGGTGTAAACAAATTGGCGTAAACAAGTTAGAACATACATCCCAATCTCCTAGTTGGAATTGCGATATTAAATTTGTTCTATGATGATTAAGACTACTGTTTAGTCCTGAGAATAAGCTGAGAATAAGCATAATCATTAACTATGGCCTTGGATGTGAGTCAGACTAGGATTTCTGCCCTCATGCTCTTGAAAAGGTCTTGAACCCCCTCAGTCTTCAATCAGAAGTGTCATGGTCTTGGTCTTGGCCTTGACTTGGACTCAGTCAAGGTGGTCTCAACTGCAACTATGTGTTCAACAAATTATTTCTTTCACATGACACAATTCAATAGAATAAATATATGAACAAAAATTACATAGAGGGAGATCACTTTCTTATTCTGTCTTGAAATTCTGCACGCCTGTCATGCAGCATAGCACACAGTGTGACATTAAAACTATCCAGGAAAGAGCATGAAGACCATTCTTATTCAAAAAATATATATTTTTAATTTATTAATACATTAACTACCATGAATGTCCAGCCTTCCACATGGATATGGCTTATGGAATAAAAAAACACAAAACAATTATCAAAAATGGACTGTAAAAACTGTAAACATAAAAGGTGTGACTGTGTATAATGTTATAATATGTGTCACAGGGCAAAACAATGTGTATTGCAAATAAATCAATGTTATAACGATCACAGAGAGACAGATCTTCAAAGCATGGGCATGCATTTTATTATAGCATTCTTTGTGCGCAGTGCGAGAGGCTGTGGGCTCAGATCAGCAAGCTGTGTAAATCCTTCATTTTATTCCAAAAAATTGATGCGCTTGTATAATGGCCCATTTCTTCCAGTATGATTTTCCAATTTCCATCACTTGTCATCTCTGTCATATTGAGTATCATATCAAATAATTACACAATCTAAAAGCTAAGTAGTGAAATGACTTCTAAAAATAAAAATGTCACAAATCTAAAAAGAATGATTTGGTGGAAAGACATTTCCCAATAATGAACCTGTATTTAAGGTATATATTAGTGAGTCATGCATAAGGGTGTAATTTTGTTTTTAGCTTGTGGCCAAAGGAAGGAATTGCACTGGTCTGGATGAGGCTGTTCATGTTAAGAAATATGTAGAGGAGAGATGGAGATGGGGAGGAGAAGGGATTTGGGAAACAGTTAACACTGGGGCGTGCTAAGTATGGGATATTTCTACCTTTAGAAAACCACTGCAACCAGCTTGCAGTAATTGCTTAGGGGTTGTCTGAAAATTTCACTGCTGATTCTTCATTTAGAATGGAAGTTATGCCAATGATGATTATGAAGCCAATTATGCTCAAATAACACTTAAACTCACTCATGCAAATGGAAATGCACTTTGCTGACACATACAGAGATATGATTGGTTGGAGGTGTCAGCCATGTACCCAGGAGGGGAATATTTGGCGCTGAACGGCAAGACTATTGAATGCAGTGGGTGGGGGTGGGTGTCCGATGCAAACATATAGTGATGTCTTTTGCCTGTGTGTTCAAACCGGCAAATGAAACCATACAGGTTGGCGTAACGGCATGAATTTTGCAAGAGAGTGCTTTTAAAACATATCGTACAGTACAGGGAGGAACTTACCGTGGCAATTATTTATAGCTCTAGATCTCATAGCTTTATAGCTCTGATCTCACTATCTGAGATGTAACGGAAGACTGACAATAAAACAAAAGGCTTAGCACTGATTAATCACAGATCTCCTTGTGCTTGCTTATTGTTCGGCAGTGGGCAGGCTGATTACATAGATAATTAAATGCCTGGGCAGATCGCCCACCCTTCACCTAGCCTAAACTCGTGGTTGATTTGCGGCTTATTTCATTACATCATTTATTTGCTCAGAAGAGCCTCCTACTCAGTGCAGCATACTTTACTCTAATAGCAGTTCAGCACGGTGGCTTCAAACCTGCAATCTTTGCATAGAAACCTCCCCACATCATTGTACGCTGCATATGAGGAAAGTCTCAAAATATGTACGGCTTTGTTTGTTTATCATTCTTACCATGTTTATTTTCTTTACCCACAATAAAAAACACCCCAATGGTGTAATTGAATAATCTTTAGTTAACGTATGCACTGTATATAGTTAGTTTGTAGACATCCTAATTAATGGTGACTTAGGTTTATGCAAATGATCATTTTATACAGTTGGATTATATTATTTTGCTGAAGCAAATAAGCAAAATTAATCTTTTTTGCAATTGCCTTCATCATGGGTGATTTTTTTTATTTTTTACATACAATCCATTTACTGGTTAATTACATTTAAGCACCTTGCTCAAGGTTACATCAGCAGTAGCCAACCTGGAATTCACTATGGACCCTCATGGGTGTGCTCTGAAAAATTCGTTGCAAAACAGCAAATTAGTCAAACTGACTGTCAGCCCCCAACCCCCAAGAACCCCCCCCCCCCTGTGGGGGACCCCAGTGGTCACAGGGTTCACTGCCTATGTAAGACCATGGTGGGTACAATTTAATTCCTTAACAACCATACCTAATACTGGGCAGCTGAAGTTCATCCTGCTATACTTCATCATAAGAGTGACATCGTTCTCCAGCGTCTGCTCACTCCCTGTTAGAGTATCACCTGACTGTAGCCAGCTTGGACCCCCTCATCCCCGTGCCTGTTCAACCTGTCGATCTGTATTCATGCAGCAGGCTGACACTGGAGTTCTTTCTTTCCAGAGTTGTCAGCGCGGTCACATTCGTGTTACAAAGCCGACACCACAGTGGCCGTGGCTACGAGCTTGAATCTGCTGCTTCGCGGCCCCGATGGGGCTGTGCGGGTGAGCATTCACGTTTATCAGTTTATGTTTGTCTTCTGAAAGCAGTAGGGGGGGGGGTTGGAGGGGACACATCGTTGCTACACTTGGAGTTTACCTCATCTGTGTCATGTCAATGCCCACCATCGTTTAGAATACAAAAGAGTGTCCACAAGCACACAGCATAAAGGGCAAAACTAACTGCCGATAAGCAATTTCCCTAAAAAATGTATCAGACGTACATATTGCACAGATATTTTGAAAAGGATAAAAGCAATTTGAAAAACCAAGACAAAGTCATTACGAACCAGCAAGGGTGAGATATTTAAAAGATACTCTTATCCAGAGCAAGTTACACAAATTACATTTTTGTCTACAGTCCATTTATACAGCTGGATACCCACAACCTTTGAGTGACAAGCCATAACCATTACATAACCACTAGACTGTACTGCAAACTCAGGTTAGAAGGTACATGCATATCCTCTCAATATTAGTCAGAGTGTTGGAGGAGATGGGGTAGTTAACTTATTTGTCTTGTGATTGAGTGGATGTGTGTAGGCTACATCAAGCCTTGATTCATCTCGAAAATTCCAGTCCTAAGAAATTTAAAGCTATTTCTGTGTCATTTACATAATTTTCTACATAGTAGCTTGCAGGAGCAGCACCAAAGGTGATGGGTAATGCGACCTCCTTGATGAATGGTTAGAGCAGCCAGCTGGATAAACTCTCTATCCAACTATCCAATTCCTGAGAGGCCAAATGCTGTGGGAAGCTTTGTTCTCCTTCTCTCTGTGTGCCTCCTGCTTCACCCTCCTGGGAGAAAAGCAGAACAGTACTGACCTGAGCTGGGCCGCAGTCAGGGGGGGATGAGTGGGTCTGCTTTTCCGGGTCCCTGGGCCCGGGGGGGCTTGAGGACCCATATGGCAGGCTCAGTTCTGTGACTGTTTTTCGATTAAATTATCATGCTAATAAATGTCATTTCCTCCATGTACGACCTCAACAACATTTATGCCTATAATTAGGTCTTTAATCACATGTAGCCTATCTAACATTCCGATTGCATTTCACACATTTTTTATTGTGAAAATGGTCTGGTCAACTCAAGGCCAAAAAGTGTTCACTCACGCACATGTAAATCTATGTAAACACGTAGCCTTCATCAAATGTGTGTACGCGGCGGTATAATCACTTCCCCATGGTAAACCAGCTAAGTTAGATGAAGACAATATATTGAATTAATGCTCTGGCGCACAGAAACAGAGAGAGAATTTGAAAAACTAGACAGGCAATGGCCAGATTTCTCACGAGAGATGTAGGAGTAAAAGCAGCTGATCACAGCGCATCAACTTCCACAGTCCCCCTGCCAGCAGTCAGAGTTCATGAGGCTGCAGAGGGGGATGAGAGCTACGTAGCTTAGCTAGCTAGCCAGAAAAGGATTCACCATATAGCCTGGGTTTTCAACAGGGGGTCCTTGGAAGTGATGTAGGGGGTCCCTGGCCAAACTTGATATGCAGTGACAAATATATGGATTTAATATATTTCAAATATTTCAAAATATAAAACCTTTTTTTTTTTTTTTTTTTAAATAACCATTTTAACAATTGGGAGTCCCTTGTTAAATGTCTTTGAGCCTGGGTGGGGGTCTCTGGATCAGGAAAGGTTAAACCCCTGCTGTATAGGAAGAGACCTACAGTCTCTGGTATAGGCCTAAGCTAGGAGCAAAAAGAGCTACTGTATGTTGCACTAAAATTGTTGTCCATGCATTTGCCCATTCACCGTCATAGCTAATAAGCTAAAGCTTAGCTTAGTAAAAATGTAGGTAAATAGAGCGCTGAGTCTCAAGAACGTACAGTATATTTGTTGAAATGAATGGTAAACCTGTCTCCAGTTTTTGACTGAACAAAACTAAATTTACATCTGCTCAGGTCCACACATACTCCTTTAGTTCATTCAAAATTCTGCTAAATGTAGCGCCTCACCACCATGTAAGCACATCACCATGTTATAGCTATCATCTATAATGTCATTATCATCGCGGCTTCTTGTAGCTGGAGTGACTAGCTTAGATAGGTAGCTAACCTTAACTAAGTTCTTGGCTAGTTACAAAGAATAGCCAGCTAAATTCAACCACATTAGCTGTTACTCCCTTTCAGGCACAAGCAGATGTGCCCGAGCACCTGCCCCTTTTGCTCCAAGTGCCAGCAAGTACCAGCATCAGCAGGACCAAGGTTGGGCTAGCACATAGGCTCGCCAAATTTTACTTTAGCCAGTCCACTCAAACTTGAATTTGACACGGTTTAGGTAGAGGTTATTTAGATCATTGTGATATGATAATGATGAGCTATTTTCCTCCTGATGAAATAAAGTGAATAAGGCTTGTATTTGACCTCATATTATTAACAGTAGATCCAAGATGATGGGGGAGAGAGGAGTGAGGCAGCCTGCTGCAGCTCAACTGAGCCCCTCTGAGCCACAGCAGGTAGGAGTAATGCTGACAGTAGAGACAGGCAGTGAAATGAGTTCATCTCAACCATGATATACACGCAAATATAAGATGTTTTTTTTTTTAGTTTGTTGCTGGAGTATTTAAATAGAAATAGAATAATATTGAATAATACAGCATGCCCCTGGACTCCCCTAGCACTGAAGTGTCCCCAAAGATGCCAAACCACTCCTACGCCCTTGGCCCCTTTGATTTGATTAAAAAAATTCATATTTGTACTATTATTGTTGCTGTCATCAAATTGTTTTTCTAGGTTGATGTGCCCTTTTCTCACTTTGAGCACCTGCCCCTTAAAAGGTCTCTGCACGGGCCTTCTCCCTTTCTACAGTCTATGGTTCCGCCATTCCAGCCCATAGGAGCCAGATTACAATGTTACCATTACATTGGCTAGCTATTATGTCCCAAGCTATTAAGCAGCACTCTTGATCACTCAGAAGCAGTGCAATGGGCCACAAACAAATAAAGGCCATTTCAGACTGAAGGCAAAAACAACAAGTTTGCAACACAATAATTGCAGCACTGCAACTGCAATTCAGATTAGGAGCGAAGTAGTGTGCGCACAAGGTCCAATTCTCATTTCTGTCTCTTGTTTTTCACTGCTGGAGACTGACGATGTCCTGCCAAGCAACCCTCATACCTGTCCTCTGTGCTCCAGTAACCTACAAAGAATACAATAAAGAAATAATTTAGCAAGCTACATGTTTATAATAAATCCACTTGTTTCCTTTGGAGCTTGTACTTGTAGGCTACAGTAAAATGTGAATCCTACGAAATCGTCCAGAAATCAGTTGTGTCTCTTTTCATATTCATACATGTTGTTTGAAATACAGTAGACCAATATAGCTACAGAACTATATAGCAGTCAGCTATAAAAACAGAGTATAGTGTAAATCCCTGATAGTGTAGAGACCTTACGTTTGGCTTGGTGGTGCTCATTTGAATTTCCTGTCTTTTGCCGCTTTTAGCCAAGCCAAACTTCTCACTTAAAACATGTTGTTATTAATAACCAATATGATTAAAGGTCTTTTCAAGTTAAATGGATCACACATATGTATCCTACACAGAAAGAAGACAAATTGTAAAATAAGTGAAACTTTACAAACACTTTGTAGCCTAGGATATTATACAGTTGACAAGTCTGCATCTTAATGCCGGCTAAATTGTGCTCTGTGCATAACCCCACGGGTGCTGCTGAGCTGTGCTGTGTTTTTGTTGTCTTTTATGAAGCTGTTTTTGCCAATTAATTTTGTTTGTTGAACCAATAAACTACTCATCAAAACATAAAGTGATTCAGTGGGCCTGCCATCTGAAATGTCAATATTTCCTTGCAAGGCACCAAATGTAGCAGAGGCTCAATCAAATCAATTGAGCTGTAAATTTTAATAAGGAATTATATTGAGTGTCATTTTTACATCAGTTATACATTTTTGACAGGTGTATAATGTACTAGAAACAAAAGAAACTTAAAAAGCAAAATAAAGCATTTGCATTAAACTTTGTTGTTGTTTTTTTAAAAAGGAAATGGCAGATGATATTGATATCACCTGCATAGCTTGAACCTTATTCACTCAGATCACTACTTATTAACATTCAATAAAGACTTGCTCCTTTTGAGAAATAGTCACACTGTTTTTAGAGTAAAACAGTTTTGCCTCAGGGTCAGCTTATATGTAAAAATAAGCAAAGGTGGTGGTGCATGTTACTGTATTTATATAAAATGCCTATATGAAATATAGAAATCTCTGTGTTCGGGACGTTAAGGATGTAAACTAAACCTGGCTGTCTATATCTCATTCATGATGGCTTTCTAAATTTTCGTAATTCACTTCCCCAATAGCGTCAGTCTTTTAAAGCTAGTTTCTATTATACACATTAAAAGATAGCTGACAGATACTCATTATTACAAAGACTTCCAAGCAAATTCTGAAAGATAAAAGACATTCAGATCATCTTAGATGAAAAAAGTCAAGAAAAGACCAACTGAATTTAAATGCTCCCTGCAATCTTTATCAATTACGCCTCCCAAAACAGATAACAAAGTGCAGTGAATAGCTATCTGATGTGAGCAGATAGAACACATTTCCACATTTTTGTGACAGCTTTGCTTTGCTCAAATTTATGTATGATTCACTTATTTAAAATCTCTGAGGGTAAACATTTATAAATAATTGATTGCCTCGGTTTTTTGCATTGTAAAAATTACCATTTGACATGGAGAGTGATGTCACTTCTCGTTACCATTAGCCAGATAAAGGAACAGAACAGCAAATTGCTGCCAGGAGTCACATTGCACAATCTCTGCTTCCTGAAGTCTGAATTCATCATGAAGTGCTGCCATGGCTGTTAGGCCTATCTAAATCCATGCTTAGAACAAAAGTTTACAACACCGTATCAGTAACTTTTGTTACACAATTTATTACAATTCAGCTTTCAAGGTATTGCATACTTTGAAATCTTACAGAGTCAAATATGAAACTTTCCATTATTAGGATGCCACACTTTCTTAAAAGATGCCTAGATACCTACCTTCTCTGCATGCTACTGTACGATGTTCAACTCCCAACACATTATACCATAATGAGACACATAAGTGATGAGATATATACAATTGGTTTCATTTTTTTTTTCATTTTCGAATAAGCAGCCCTATGCATGATAGGCCCTCACTCACTGACTCCAAACTGATGCCCTCTGGCAATGGTCACACTTCCGCTGGAGGAATTACAGTGGAAACAATCAGTGAAGTAAGACTATCATGCCATCAGTTTTATCACTCGAGGCAGTACGAGTGCAAGAAGACCAGCAATGCAGTATCAGCCAGTAAAAGAAGCGCCTGTTCCATTCTCAAATAATCCTTACGGAAAGGTTCTGCAGCCAGAAACAAAATTAAGCAAAGACTTTGTGATACATTCACAATGATATATAGCATGAAGTAAAATAAGATTTGGGTACTGACTGAGCAACTAAGAAAATGGTAAGCAGGCACAACACTGTATGTGAATAGCAATGGTGCACTCTTTGTCTCTGCAATGCCACTCATTCCTAGCACAGACCTTTGTGTAAAGTCCCATGTGATGTCCACTGAACAGCTATCATACAGAGAGTATTCCAACTAGGCAACACACAAATGTCCCTCCCTGATAAAACTGACAGTTGTTTCATTGGCTGGATTAAGTTCTTATTCAAGGGAATCAGTGTTCTCTATCTCCCAGTGTTGAGAGAGTCCCAGTGTTGTCATGATGACTGACATCTTTTCAAACTTCTATAATGCCAACCTAACCACTTTTGGTTGCGCAGAGTAATCCCCGGTCACCTCGTTGAGCTTGCCCAATCAACTGGCCGCTTAACCAGGACCATCAGGTTGTGTTCAAATGTTGCCCCAACCAGTCAGGACAACAGGAGATGTGTCATTCGCAGACAGTAACACGTGAGGAAGCCAGTTTGGAGAGCATGGAAGGTTCAGCTGTCTCCTGTCCCTTAGCTTTTGTTTTAAGACTGCTAGACGTGGAACTTGACTACCACAGTTGAGAGGAGAATCATTTGCATACGCCAGACAGGCTATGTAACACATTGAGATAAAATTTGTCATACCATTTTTATTGTATTCTCTTTTTTGTGCCCTTTTTTTATAGAGTGTCATTTCAATATGTTCATTTGGCTGATGTGGAGTTAGCAAGAGTACAATACAAATAGCACTGCCTGCTCTGAAAATTGAGATCTTGATTTTACCTCTGTATGACACCTAATAACTTTTCTGATAATAAAAGCTATATCAGGCCATAGGCTATAGTACCATGTACAATAGATAAATGGATACCTTTGTCTGACCATGTATTTTTAAGGTGAAAGATATCATTAGGTATATTTGTATATTGACTGGGATGTGGTGTTGCTGTCCATGAAACACTTTGTAATACATCATCAGCGTTGTGACGGATGTCACTTTTGTAAAACGCACTTTTCAACATCAGGGATCATGTAGCAATTTAGCAAGACAGGCCTGAAGACCATGGTCATTTCTAATTTTATTCAACGGACTGCATGATTGGGGGGGGGGGGGGGGGGGCTTTGGTGGGTGGGTGCTTGACCCACATTCAGAATGGATCAGACACTGTCCTGAGACAAATGGCTATTGGCTGTCTGAACTGAAATTCTGGGCTTATTGGTGGATTTTCCTTCACTAGCTTATTTCTTTTAGTTACTAAGCCTATAAGAATTTTAGTCTTACAAACATGAAGATTGAATGCTTCATGATCCATAGGTAAAAGCTCATGCCACAGTGTGCCTACCCTTGGGGGAAGATCAAGCAGCTCCTGACATAGGTAAAGCCTGAGAAAGATAGAGGGGTTCTAAAAGTAGGCTAACCTGACACAGAGGAAGATATACAATAACAGGCATTCCTAAAAAAATGACTTCAACATTAAAAAATGTGGGAAGTATAGTAATTTTGTTTCCATTTTAAAGCCATACATTTTTTATGTTAAAAATATAAACACTCCCACAAACCAAATTTGGAGATGCTGTTAGAACTGGGGATGCTTTTAACACTTGTGCTGTGCATTGGAAGCTAGTGTAGATACAGTATTATATTCATATAGTTTTGCTGTTTGATTAAAACATGACCGGCCCCAGTTTGTGAACAAGGCATCAGGTTTCATGACATTTCACGGGATTTGAATGGCAGGTTTAACAGTAACAGGTCCACGTTTTAAAAATGAAATTTCAAATGAATTTAAATAAAATATCAAAAAGTTTTTGGATGACATCATACAATGCTACAATACCACAGAACAGCTAGAAAGCTTGCAGGCAAGTGCACGGGGCAATGCATGGGCGCAGTTTTGGAGAGAGGAAACAGAGGGGGGACAAAAACATTGAATAACATGCTCAAATCCCTGCAGCTGAAATCCCTGTAGAGTACAGGAAATAGTTTTCCATTAGGGTTTATTTTACCTAATCAGATATTCTGAATGGTGTGAAAACCATGTTCCTAAGAATTAATACACAGACACAGCATGCTGGTGTTTCAACAGGAATTTGTAAAGTTGAAGGGGCTGGGACCATGTACTTTACACTGCATTATAAAAATACTACAATTAAATACCACAATGCCTTAGGTCTAAGTAGATGTAATAATAAGTTAAATCATGCATTGTACTGATATGTCTAGGAATTACTTCTTCGTCAGAGTAGCTACAAAAATGAGAAGTCGGAAATAAACCCTGTAAGACATGACACACTTAAATAAGCAATTTATCATGGTATAGTAGGCTACAACATTCAGTTTACCTTACTGTTAATTGCATTTACACCCAATGATCCTATTTTATTGAATATTTTTCTGTGATGGATAACACTGTAGCATTCTAACGCCCATTCTATTTAGTGCATACATATGGAAATGTCTACGCCAGCCTTTTTTTGAGTAAATGCTTTTTTGTTTTGTAAAGTACCTTTCAATGTGTTTAAGGTCTTCTATATTTTCAGGTCACTCGGAACTGGAAGGACTCTTCCTCAATTGCATGAATGCTTGGTCCACTTACAACCACATGTTCAATCAAGGGGCAGAAAATGCAAGCTCATCTGCTTTTTCTCTCTATGGTGACTCAGAGCATTCATTTTCTGAACAATGCAGGAATGGCTTTCTTTGCACTGCAGTGCATATGCGCAAAGCTGGTAACTGGTTCAAAGATAATTCCCAAAAATAAAACATACAAAAAACTTCAGGTAGGTAAGCACCCAAAAAAATACTGTCCCACTGTATCTAACAAAACACCTATGCACCTGTTAAACATTTGACAATCATTTTGAAGTCACATATTTCAAAAACACAAGAAAATAAGATATTTTATCGATATATATTTCGATAAAACGTCATTGAACCCATATTAACTTACCATTTGGTTTATAATCACATGAACATTTTTCACCTTTTGTGCATGATCTTGCAGAGCTAATAAAAAGTTTCTGCTTCTAATTATAGATGGAAGCCTCTATTTGCATTGAGTTGTTGAAGTCTTGGTTCTTGAAAATAGAATAATCCGGGCGCTTTTATCGTAATGACAAGCAGGGCGTTATTTATATTGAGAGGCAGGGCGTTTATTTTCTATTAATCTTGCGTTAGTCTTATAGCCGGTAAATGTCCGGTGCACCTGTCCTGTTCGTCCTTCGGGTACCTGTCTCTGTACATGGAGCTTTTGGCGATTTTGGTTCGGAACTGTAGTTCTGTTTCGTCATTCGGTACATGTCTTCCTATAGGGAAGACTGGGCGATGTTGTGGACATGTTTGTGTGTGACTGCGAGTCTGAGAGTAGCCTTGGAACGTTAGATCTCTGTTCCTTTCGCCTCCTCGTATACTATCTCGTATTATTTTGCAGGGTTTGTTGGTTGTGTGTTTTATTTGTACAATTTATGCTACTCGCCTGTTCTTATGCATCTCGTTACCGAGGCAGGGCGTTTATTATTGCTGGCTCTTTAGTTACTTATCTCGTAGCGGTATGGGACCGCAGATCTCTGCTCTATTCGCCTATAAAATGTTTCTCTCTCCTGGGAGATCGGGCGTTCGTGCTTTTACTGAGTTACTTAGCTCGTAGAAGTATAGGGTAGCAGTTCCATTAGCCTTATTTGGTTTTCTTACTGAGAAACCTGGCGTTTGTGCTTCTACACATTGGTTTGTGACAGTGAGCCGGTTAGTAGCTTTGGTATATGTGTTCCCTGTCTTGTCTCCCTCCCTTAACTGTGGGGTTTCACGCCTTAGTGGCCTTAGGGGCTTCCTTTTTTTATTACAGAAAAGGTTAATTTGGGGTACAATTTGTAGTTGGAGTTAAAAGTTGTAAATTGATTAGGATTACAGGACAGGGTACAGGATACAGCTAACTCAGAGGGGTAGGGTTATTACATTAACTACCATTACAATGGCATGTAGTATAATAATAACACCGGCACGTAGCAGAGACTCTTATCCAGACTTACTTACACGGCTTCCTTTTTTAAATGAAATCCACTCGTGGTGCTGGATATTTACTGAAGCAGGGCAGGTTAAGTACCTTGCTCAAGGGTACAACAGCAGTGCTCCATCCAACAACCAAACTTACAACCTCAGCGCGACAAGCCCAGTACCCTAACTATTATGTTGCACTGCTGCTCCATGTATACCTCAATTGAAAGACTACAATAAAATGCTTGAATTGTAGCTACAGTACACCAAAGAGGAACTTATCTTTCTCAACTATAAGAAGCCAAATGTTATCCCTGGTGAATCCCTCTTTTTTTTTTCCATTGACGTCTGACAAATGGAATTGCTGAACCAGGAAATTCAATATTTTCAAAATGCAGAATAAACATGCATATTTACTGTACATATTCCATAAACTCACATTACTTGAAGATGCATTGTTCTTTTTTAAGCATTTATGATTTTGGTTTATGTATGAATCATATGTTTCTATAATGGCAGCCTTCATGTCTCCTATTGTATAAGCATATTGATTGACTAGTCATCTCTGAGGTGCGTAGTGCCATGTGACCATGTCCACATTGTTTTTTCCCCCCAAACTGGTCACTACGGTATCCTTGCCCTTTCATTCTGGCGCACTCAGACGCTCAGTGCTGCTGTCATTTGTTCTGAGGTTGTGCACTCAAGCGTTAGATTAGGGCAAAGATCTCACTCAAACCAAGCATCAAAACCACAGAGCTAAGCCAAGTGGGTGTGATTTCTGTTCATTGTTTGAAAACACTCACTGCAGTCTTTTTCAGGATGCATTCACCAGGATCAATGTTGGACAAAATTTGCAATGCAGCATAATTTTGGTTGCAAAAAATCAGGAGGAAATGACAGCACAAGGGCCTGCAAAATTCCGTGCTGTGTTGCATGACCCTGTGAAGGCATGCACCAGATCTACCCATGCAGCAGGACATCTAATGCAGCTACTGCAGCCTGTGTGTCAAAAACAACTTCAGTGGAGAGGGATATTGCCAACCATACCCTTCTTAACCTGCTGGCCTGTAGACAGGATATGTGTGTGTGCGTGCGTGCGTGCGTGCGTGCGTGCGTGCGTGCGTGCGTGCGTGCGTGCGTGCGTGCGTGCGTGCGTGTGTGTGCAGATTCTCTCAGTTTGAGAATCTGCAGTGACCTTCCAGTTAGATTTTACCAGACCTCTTGTCAGATACAGACCAGTGGATATGTGGTAGCATCCACTGCACAGGAAGATGTGCACTAATATAGCGTGCAAAAGCAGAATGCTGATGGGGGGTGTGAAGCGTAATAAATTTATTACCCATGAGGCAAATCAGATGCCACTGAAACAGCTGCTGGTTAATCTGTGAAATGTTGCATTCTGTAAATGGTCTCCATTTTGCAAAATGAATTTACAGGAAAAGCAGCAGTCCAGGGTAAAGTTTCTCATGTGAGATAAGAAGTAACTCTCACCACAAGCAAAGGCTGGGCTCCCCTGCGGTCAGTACTGGTGCTCCTTTAAATCTGTGTAGCCTGCACTTGCTTACAGGAGATTGTATTGGATGAACGCACATGCTCACCTGAAGTGTTCATTGCATGGCTATGGGCGGCACGTAAGTGGCATGTGGTTTTGTTAAAAATAATTATTTCTTGATGAGGGATTTTTTTTTCTCAGAATAAATTTACTTCAATTAAATTTTTTCAGTGTGAGATTAAGCTAATTCAAAAATTTTTATAACCCATTTTACTCATCTTTACCAGGGGTGCCAATAATTGTGGAGGGCACTGTAGGATATCTAATATTTAGATAAGTAAACTACCCAGCTCCTCCACCCCCCCCCCCCCCCCCCCCTCTCCTTCTGTCTCTCTCTCACTCACTCACCCCCACAAACATCAAAGATAAGCCAGTCTTTGTCATAAATGACCCCCCCCCCCCCCCTTTTCTCACACATTAACCCAATCAGGACAGGGATGCTCTTCCTGTGGAGGTATTTATGAGTGCGGAAAGAAGGAAGCCTTGGTCAGTTTTGGAGTTTGTTTGGAGAAGAAGTTAATCTTTTTTGTTTTTGTGGTAGTAGTTCCTTTCATTCCTGTTCAGCTGGAGGGTAAATAACATTTGTAATTTCTGGCTTATCTCTCTGTTTACTGGTATCTTCTAAGTAATGTCTGGTTTAATGTCTTCCCTTTTGTAAATTATAAGTAGTCAGCCTACATTCCTTAGTGAATGTATGATTTCAAGTCATTATTCTAATTGACTGTTTTTCATTTGATAAAATGATTTAATCTCAAGACCTGATTTAGACTTTGTTTTGGCTTGTTGGTTGATCCACCAGGTTACTGTTTGATGTACCTATTAATGAATTTGGCGATTTAATTGATGATTGTAATTTTTAATAATAATTATTAAATATATCACATAAAACTTATTTTGAATGTAGGTTAAGTGAGGGGTTCCAGCACGCAATATCGCTTGTGTTCCGTATTCAGAGTGCCAAACATTTTAATAAGGGCATTGACTGTTGGAACCACTGGATTCAGAAAATACACATTTTACCTAATCCTCACATACCCGACAGCACTGTATGTGTTTGTCTAATGAACTAGGAAATAAAAAAAACAGGTTGCTCTTTGTATCCTTGTTACATCAAAGAAGGATTTATTGTGTTCTTTATTGAGATGACTGGAGAGAGGGGCACTCCCACACCGCTGGTGTTCTGGTTTCATCCAGAGCCATTCTGACCGCAACTTGAGTTGACACCCACTTCCATTGCCATGAGGCTACCAGGACCTGTTCCTCTTGTGTGATCATGTGCAGACAGCTCCCCCAACACCCCACTCTCCACATCCCAGTTCGCCGCACACGATTGTACCCTTCAAAGAGGGACCTCAGGGTGGCACATGATCCCCAAAAATAGAAAAAATGCAATTACCATTGCCTTAAACTTTCATAATGTTGTTTTAATGTTTGCTGAAAAGATGAGCACAATGGCAAATTGAATGCCCCTCAATATCTGTCGTAATGTACCCAAGTTCCATAAATCTGTCACAATATAAATCCCTCAAGGTAATTAATTCCTCATATTTGGTTAAGGATCATGTATAAATAAATGAATCCATAAATATACCAGTACCAGCTTTGTTCTGTAGCTACAGATGGCTCCTCCCACACCTGTTTTGCCCTACGGACCCTTGGAGTCATTCATGAAGAGTAATTGGGATGTGGTTTCACACAGTGAGAGTTTTCAATAGAACAAGCTGCACATTATGAAAACACTTGGATGGATGCCAAGCTCCTCACACAGATTTACACACATACTGTGGTGACGATCACATCACTTAAAATGGAGTTAATTTTAGAATGTGTTGCATATTTATTTCTCACAGGTTTTTTTTGGGGTTGGGGGGGGGTGTCACATGCATCAGCCCCAGGAGAAATGGATAGAGCTCCCTCAAAGAACCCCTTATTTTAGCAACACCAAATGAGAGTGGGACAATCCAGAACAGGACAGGGGACATTGTATGAACAGGATAAATGTCAATGCAGAACAATTTCTATGTGTACAACTTGCATGTGTACACACATACACATATAAAGCTCTCTTTTCAATGGGTTATGGCCTGTTATGCAATCCTGTGGTGTCTAAGCTTATAGAGAACACTACAGTACTTTAACTGTATGTATGTATCCAACCCTGCCTGCATTCCGTTGAGGCCTGAAGACACACCTCTTCAGACTCCACCTTGACTGATATCCTCACCTAGGAATATCAGTTCCCGGTTTACTAGTTCCCTGTGTTTTCCTGTCTGTTTATTATAGTTTATAATAGTATTTGGAATGGAAGTGTGGTGTTGCTGATTTGCCCACAGCTTACTGTGAACTACAGTCGACGTTCATTGCTAGGGATAGCTGCTACATTATGGGAAGGATGTGCTTTGTCTGTTCTGTAGTGATCTTGATGATGTCTCTGTATGCACTTACTGTACGTCGCTTTGGATAAAAGCGTCTGCTAAATGAATGTAATGTAATGTAATGTAATGTATGGACTGAAGATGTCAATATACTAATATATGTACAAACTGAACAAATCTGGACCGGTGTGGGCAAAACTGAACTAGCCATAACTTCCCTAAACAAGCCTGAATTGACCAGAGCAAACAGGATTGCATAACAGGCCATACAATTGTGAACTAGCCAGACATAACTCACACTAGACTGTACTAGCCTGACCGAGGCTGAACTAGCTTGAACTAGCTGTGAACTGCTTGAATCTGGTACAAAAGCGATACTGGTGAGTTGTTCAGCTGGCAATCAGGGTCAATGATTCAGATGATTCAGGGCAATGAATCTTAAAGAGTGTTATCTAAGGCATATTCCTTGTGGAATTTATACCGACCCCATGGAATTTTATGTTCCCACATGGAAACACAGATGGTCAGTATGACCTTTTCAAGCAGCCTTGACCTTCACAAAGGTCAAATATGGGCAACCGCACAGAGCGGTGTCTCAGCCACAGAGCTACCACTTGAACTACTTCAGTAAATATATACAGCTGCATAAATTCATAGTCTGTGAAGTATACATTGCCATATATTAGTTTATCTCCTACAGGAATTATGTGACAAAAAACCCCTTCGCTTTCACATTTCAAATTCATCTGACTGCACTTATCAATCATATTGAAATATGTTCTATGACAGGAAAAAATAGGACGTTGAAATTCAGTTTGTTTCATTTCTATGATGGGTTATATATATATATATATATATATATATATATATATATATATATATATATATATATATATATATACACAGTACTGTGTAAATATCTTAGGCACCCTAGATTTTTTATGTAGATTTTTTCTTAGGTGTTTATTTTTTGTCTTCTGCATTAGTGTGTCAGTAGAAAAGAGCAAATTGTAGATTTCCAAACATTGATTTTCCAAAAACTTAATTGAACTTTCGTCAGAGAAAAGAAGAACAAGGCGTTCTGCAACAGATGGTATGGTCTCCACAGAGGCCTGTTCTCAACATCACCGAGGCTGTCTGGGATTACCTGGACAGACAGAAGCAAGCGAGACAGCCAAAGTCTGCAGAAGTTGGCAAGTTCTCCAAAATGCTTGGAACAATCTACCAGATGATTTTCTTATAAAACTGAACAACAGTGTACCTACGAGACTTGATGCTATTTTAAAGGGAAAGGGTGGTCACACCAAATATTGATTTGATTCTGTTTTTTATTGTTTACTGTTCTTTATAGTCAATTGTTTGATATTTAGAAACTTTTAATTTCATTATTTTTTTTAAGGATTTTCGCCTTACGGATTTTCTTTACATGTGCCTAAGACTTTTGCACAGTACTGTATAATACTGTATATATTTTCTGTGCATATTTATAATGTGAATTTTAATATTCTCTGCCCGTTTTTGAGACCTAAAATAGACACCTGGCATCATTTCAAACCCTCTGATTCTATTTTTGTCATGCACAGCAAAAAATGCCCTTGGATAAAAGGTGTTTGATTAAACTGTGCCCCGGATCTCACCCATGGTGCTTCTGACCTGTGGCGTCTGGACGTTGGATTTGTTTGTGCCGTTTGCCAAGTTCTGTCGCTCCATGACTGTGTTCCTCCACAGCAGAGGCTACTCCAGGAGCCCCCCTGTGGATGCAAAGCCTTTCACTAAAACCTGGGGTAAGCTATTGGTGTCTTCTGCATAAATACCGTCGTATTTATTTTGCCTCCCGAAGGTCAAATCCACACAGACTGGCTGCTCCCTGATCAGCAGCAAAACTATGGTTAATTCACACAAAGATTAGATTCTCAAGGGAGGATAAATTTACTTTCAGCTTAATGAAATCATCAAACGTGTGTGTGTGTGTGTGTGTGTGTGTGTGTGTTTATGTGTGTGTGTGTGTGTGTGTGTGTTCCTATGTTAGATGATTTCATTGGATAATTTATTCATTAAGCTCAAAGCAAATTGAATTTCCTTACAGCCTTATCTTCTTATGCTGTAGAATTCAGGTGGTAGTGCCAGTTGTTTGTGTGTACCAGCATGTCTGCATGTATGTGGATGTTTGTTGGTCTTATAGTGTTCATATAGTGACCGCCAGTGAGTATATATGTGTTTCTGTGGATACATGAGTACGTGCATGCATGCATATACATGCCTTTGTTTGTGTGGGTATGGAGGCATGTGTTTTTGGTTTTTCTGTGCCTATGCATGTTTATATGCATGTGTGTGTGTGTGTGTGTGTGTGTGTGTGTGTGTGTGTGTATCGTATCGCTGTGCAGAACATGCTGTGCCTGGTCTCCTCTTTAAGGACGTGACTGAATCGATGGCAGGACAAAGTGCTGAAATAGCAGCGCCGGGGCTCTGCAGCAGCCCCTGTGAGTCAGCGCAGTGGAGCTGAAAACACCACTTTCAGAGTGCTGACTTCTGAAACAAGGCAGAAACGCGACGCGCTGCTCCAGAAAAGGGCCGTTCGTCCCCCCCCCCCCCCGCAGATCGGCTGCACTCCCCGCTCTCCCCAGCAGTGCTGCATTCTCACTGCAGTGTATGACAGAGCAGTACCCCCATCCCCCCCCAAACTGGGTCTACCAGATCCCTGCTGGTAAGCACACCCATACAAAAAATAGCACACGACTGTTTAGTCTTAATAACACCCATATCCAATCTGACTGAACTTGGATCAGTATTTTGAGGATATAGTGAGTGCACTGAAGAATCATATAGCATGAATATTTATTAGATTTTTTTTAATGTTGTTTTTCTTTCTTAAGTTTGACCATATTCATTGCTGTGAGTGCATGATGTATTTATTTATTATTATCGTTTATTTTAATCTGTGATTTAAACCTTTGCGTTTCAGTGGTGAGAGTCTTCTGAAGGGATAGACGCCGAACATGCAAAGAGGATCTGTGTTCGGATTTAACGGTCTGAACATATTTTATCTGCTCTAGCCCATCTTTAACTAGCACTCTGTGAAGTGAAGTGTGACTTGAAACTTCAGACATCCTCGGTCTCTTGGGACGTAAAAGCAAGGACGAATGTTCACAAGCAAACCTGTGTCAGGCTGCAAACTGGTTTCACTCAGACTGGGCTTGACAAACAGCTGCTTAGAGCGCATCCTCAAATGGTTTGTCCCGCACTGAGGCTCAACATGGCATGTCATTTGGAAGCAATATAAATTGCATTCCTGTAGTTTGTTGCTCTGTGTTACCACAGAACAAAAAACAATAAATCCACATATGGCTGTTTACAGACACATTTGAATGTAATGCAAATGTTTTCTTTGTCCTCAAAGTGTCAGCTGTTTTTGTAGAAATGATGGAACACAAACAATGCCTGTGCAGCAATTGCAAATAGATTTAATAATGCGGTGCAGTGCAACACAAAGCTTGAATTAAATTATTAGTGGCTAACAATTCACACTGGGTGGTATTTCAATACAAGAACTGTTATGGATGTGTGTGTGTGTGTGCGTGTGTGTGTGTGTGTGTGTGTGTGTGTGTGTGTGTGTGTGTGTGTGTGTGTGTGTGTGTGTGTGTGTGTAAGCGAGAGTATAAGCAAGAGTGAGTGAGTGAGTGAGAGAGAGAGAGAGATAGAGAGAGAGAGATACCCTCAATCTTCCCAAGGTTTGGCTGCCCCTCCTCTCCCGCGTTAAAATGCTGCAGTCATTCTCTATGAGCCATGGAATTGGTCCCTCACCAAATATTCATCAGTCTTCAGAATTCTATCTCTGGATGTTTATCAGGTAAGTATGTAATCAAATCATTCACTGAATAAATCAATTAATCAATAAATGTACCTGATTCTATTTGTCAATAATGTCACAAATCACTTAGTTTCTCAGTTCATAATTGAATCAGTCCACGCACAGTTTAACCAATAAAGAGAAATTATCCATCACTACAGGATTGCTGTTCAAAGTACAGTAAGGATATTTGTTTTATTCATACCTTTAGAGTGTATTAATATCAAAAACATTTCCAATCAGGAAATTCACTTTCCCTATTTAAAATGACAGGAAATACATTTGTAGTCTATGTCTGGCTTGTGCCTACCCCCTAGCAAGTTACAGTCAGAGACAGGTAAAAATACATCAAAATGTTTTTTGATACAAAATACTAAATTCCCCAGAGGTAAATGTGTCAAAGTAAACAACAAAACAATGGTTCAAATAACGTGTCAAAATAAAATACTGTATTTTGTATCTTGAAAATAGAAGCAAAATTTCTTGAAAAGCATTATGTTTAGTTGCAAAAGACAGATATTCTTTTTCTGGATAACTTCCAGTTAGTTTTCTGCACAAATGGAAGAGGCTTTGTTAAATAACAAAAGTCTGTAGTACATCACTGACTCCCCTTGGGTCATTTCAGTTGTTGCAGCATTTGACATGGGTGACCACCACCTCCTGCTGGCCTCCCTGACTATTTTGGGGATCTTCAGGAAAGCCATCTTGGGGATCTTGAAACCTTGATGGGCCCTCTTCAACAAATACTCCCATTGTTGATGTGAGTATTTTCAAAACACAGAAACACTTCTGAGGTGTCATGATACAAATTACATCAAGCTGTTTTCAAATCAAATGTCATACAATGCTAATTGCAAAATGCTCAAAAGTATTTGCTATTCGTGTTTCAAACACAGGTGATTTAAATACTATCCATCCCTGCAACCTGAAAGAGTATTTAAGTATCTTTAGTGCACAATGCACTAAATGAACCACCATCATTTATGCTGTTTTAGCACACTAGACTAATCCCTGCTTGCTACAGTCAGAATGCATAGTAAGCAGAGACACCTTTATAGGGCAGTGCTTATACGTTATATCAATAAGCAAAGACTGATCGAATGCAGAAACTAATGTCAAACTTGAAAGCTGTTTTTTTATTTTTAAATGAGAGTTGTCAATCCATTGAACAGCTAATCAGATTATGCAGAAGAGGCATTCAAGTCCAGTGCTGAATACTCTATAGTGTGTATTGGCTAATTAAGAAACCTAGGTGAGTTGAATTCAGCTTTGTGAGTTGACCTAGGTGAGTTGAGTTCAGCATTATGTATTTTATGTTCTTTTGTTCTTAATTCATGTAACCATACAATACACATATTAGTGACAGGTAAGATATGAATAAAGAAGACAGACAACATACTTTTTATGATGATCTTAAACCAGCTTTCATTGGGCCGCCGCATTCATGAAAAGTGAGCAGAACGAATTTGTACGTAAATCGTTCGTGTTAGAAAATTTGGCCGTATTTTCCCATTCAACAACGTTTTCGTATCTGAGATTTGTTCGCAAGTACTAACACATTTTGCTGCTCAGGACCACGCGTACCGCGTTCCTAAATTCAGAATGCCGGTAGATGTATAGCTTCTGGGTGATAATTAGAATATGAATTTATTTTTATTTTCTGTTAAATTCACAAGACTAAATGTGGCCTTTGAAATACACATTGCAAACGTAATAAATTACGATTGTAAAAACACTTTAGATTACGCCTATTAATCAATTGTAGGCTATGAAGCTGTTTAATTAGAATTAGACCCATAACGTAGGCTAACGAATGCTCCCAGTAGCCTAGCTACTATTTGTTCTAAATCTAAAAAAATCAGAAATTCTATATGACCTTAAATATACTAATTAAAACAGATAACACACTTAACCAATGAACGAAATTTGCTTTAAAGTGGTTTACAGGTCTGTGGCTAGCGTTGCAACGGTGGTCAACAGCTTAATCCAGCTAATGCCAGTGTATCCAGTTCCCCTTCAAGATGCAAAGCCAGGTGGACGTAAAGCGGGGGTTTTATGAAATTGACAACCTGTCCAATATTATCGGTGCATAAACCGCACACCCCAGTGAACTTTTTGGTTGAAAAGTCGGTGAAACGCCGTCTCGCGTTCAGGTGAAAAACCAGATGAACTTGATTGAAAAGTGAAGGTTTTTTAACCGGTTAGAATGTAGCCAGGCTATATCACGGTAAAACCTGAGCTCGATTCTGGCTTTTACTCAGTGAGACACGCGCGTCAATGTGACCGCAATTAGAACGCGCCAGAGAGATTCTAAAATAAGGTAGCCTATGTGATTACCCGATTTCACACCACAATCACATGCACAGAACCCCAACAAAATTACGAAATGAATAACGTTTTATTTAATTCCAGGCTGCGAGAAAGACCGTGTGCTTGGCCGATGGCGGCAATGCGCTCGCTCGTCGGATGCAGACGTAGATGCGCAGCTATGTGTTTCTTCGCCTCCAATTTAATATCAAACCATTAATTATGTTACTACTTTAGGAGTTCATGTAACGGATGATCCTGCATGATTAGGCTACATGTTATCTCCTGCTAGGCCTTTAATTTAGCAGATCATGACACCGGTATTGACAACACTAAACAATTTTTCTTCCTTGATTGAACATCTGCTAATAAAACTTCGATTTCAGTGTGAATAAAGTGAATAATTCTTTCTTTTGCTTTTTCTGGGCCATTTTGAGTTCGCATGGACCTAAAATTGAAGTGACACCCACCATATAAGGCAATTCATGGGCGTGGATTTATGCTAATCACACAATAACGTGAACGCGCTTGTATGACCATATGTACGTGAATACGAAAAAAATCTGCCTTTTCCACACGGGTTGATGAATCCGACGTTAATTTGTCGTAGGCTACCAACTCGTTTCGTACATACATGTACACGCATATTTAGGAAAGCTTCATGAATGAGGCCCAAATGTGTACACAATTAGCCAATGTAGTTAAGAACCCATCTGCAGCAGACTCCATTTTATGCCATTGCACCTAATGTGGTACAGTTTCTCTGGATTTAAGTGCAACTCTGACCAATAGCATGCGATTTTGGGAAATGGACTGATAATGGGAAATGCATTGCATTTAATAACACTTTTCATCGTCAACTCACCTTCAACACCACAAATATATAGCATCCACTAAAGAAAAATACAACAACATATAATTATATAATAACTTAAAAACCACCATGTTGTATCATCCCTTGACAAAAGAAGACATGGCTTGTATGCCTAATTAGTAGGATTTGTTGTATGATCACCAACCAGTCAATGTAAAGTGTGTAGTGGTTGATATGGTTACGACAACTTGAAATGGAGTCTCTTGTTATTGTGCAGAAATGCACAAGGTTTCATGCGACAAGCTGAGGTCCTAATTAGCTAGCTGATATCTGTCTTCACCTAAGTGTTCGTTGCTTTCTTTTGTTGAATTTACTAAAATATGTCCAGCACACCATTGTTGATGTGAGTATTGGAGCTCTCATGGTCCAACAAACAAATCCACTGGAAAAAAATCAACATGCAAACCAAAAAGTGTTATCTTTGACAGAAAGTGTTTTGCTCTATCCCAGTTGTAGCGTGGACATTCTTATTCCACTGATATCACCTAGTGTGCCATACAAACAATTGTATTTGTCACTTGTTCATGGCTACTTCATTTACACTCTACTTCAGTAGAGGGAGTAGATAACTCAATTACAATTGCCTTTCAAAATATTGGGTCTCGATCTCTTTCCATTTCAAATGAAACGAACAAATATAAAGAATTTGTTTTTTTAGGATATTCCTGTAGTATGCTGTGAGGCTTTTAGTTTACTTTTAGAAATAATTACGGGATCACAGGTACATGTTGGAAGATGTACTCTCTCAGGCTGAGCTGTAGGGGGTGTAGCTGTATGGTCCTGTCAGGCTTATATAATTATCCTTACACAGGACTAGAAACCTGCTCAACCGTGAATCCTTTGGCAAGTAGAGAGGGCCTGAATGAGCTCATGGAGACCGCGCCAACCACAACCATTGCTGTACTGCACAATAGACCACATGGCACAGAGCAGGTAAGATCTTACGTAATGTAACGTAATGTAACAACAAGGGAAATGCTGTAGGACTTTACAATCATCCACAAGACTCCATGCCCTGTACCAACAAAGGCTGAATCAGCCACGAGACTCCATGCCCTGTACCAACAAAGGCTGAATCAGCCACGAGACTCCATGCCCTGTACCAACAAAGGCTGAATCAGCCACGAGACTCCATGCCCTGTACCAACAAAGGCTGAATCAGCCACGAGACTCCATGCCCTGTACCAACAAAGGCTGAATCAGCCACGAGACTCCATGCCCTGTACCAACAAAGGCTGAATCAGCCACGAGACTCCATGCCCTGTACCAACAAAGGCTGAATCAGCCACGAGACTCCATGCCCTGTACCAACAAAGGCTGAATCGCTGAATTCTCTCTAATAGGAAACATAGTATAGGAAATACTTAATTTAGTTCATTTAATTCTATGTACGTATGCTTCAATGTACAGGTAGTTTCTTCATTTGAAATCCTCTTGTTTGTCACGAGAAGCTGTCAGCAGCTATTTATGGAGGATTATTCAACCCAAAATGAAAATGAAAACGAAAATGAAAATGGAAAATGAAAATGGAGGATTATTCAGCCCAAAATTAAAATTAAAATTAAAATCTTTTCATTTTCGTTTTCATTTTCGTTTTTATTTTCATTTTCATTTTCATTTTCATTTTCATTTTCATTTTCATTTTCATTTTCGTTTTCATTTTCATTTTCATTTTCGAGCTGTACTATATGTAAATAAGGGGGTATGGTCAAGCAAACAGGGTGGGCCTCATACAGGTTTAGTGCAGTAGCACTTAATGAACACTAGGGGGAGCATAGCATAGGGATGGGTAACAGTCTATGCTTGATACTATGCTCTCAGGGCACTCGTAAGTTTTAATGGGATGAAATGATGAAGAATCTGAGCAGTGTTATAAAGTATTCTTGTTTTATGAAATAAACTGAGCTAGCTAGCCAGCGCTATGCTGTGTAGGCTATAGGTCAAACCTGCGAGGTGGAAAATCCAGGTTCAGAAAGTGAAAGTCCTCCCCAATCATTTGTTCCAATCACCTGGATTTGCTAATTGTCTCAATTCTTCAGCCAAGAGGTAGGAGCTAACTAGGCTAATTAGTGAAATCGTGAGTTCATGGGTGGAAGAAACACGGCAGGACTTTTACTTTCTGACCCCTGGAATTTCCACCTCTGCAAACCTGGTAGTAGCCTACGATAGGCTACATTGTGGCAGGTTAAACGTTGGATTGGATGGTTGTGTTGTACTGCTGGAAATAAATTAAATCCTCTCTTAAAATAAATGAAAAGACCGCAAATGAGTCACTGGATCGTTTTAAACTTTTAACCTGGCTCCGGTACTTTAAGCGAACATTAAGGCATTGCTTCAAAAAGTCTATCGACAGCCAGATTCTATTCTATATGTTATGCAAAATGAGAAATGTCAATGTAGACTATTTGAAAGTGAGTCGGCTTCGTCATACAAAAAATCCAGGGTTAAATCTTAAATTGAGCTTGCTAGCTGTTTATTATTATCCTAAAATAGCTCTCATAAGTGTTTATGTTACCCATCTATCGTTAATTGTGTTTACTGTATTACACACTTCATGTGTGTGCCATGAGTCACTGGACCGTTTATTTTAACCTGGCTCCGATAGATCTAGCTAGCCTACTTCAAACGAACATTAAAGCATAGCTTCTAAAAGCTAGCTAGATTCATGACGGTCTTCAAAAAATATGGTCGCAAATATGAATAGGCTAGGACATGAAAGGTGCGTTTTTGCGTTGTGAAAGAAAAAATATTGCTGAAGACAGCTGGAAATGGAATGCACAAAATGGTGCTATGACGTTTTATTCTATCCGATTGTTTTAATGCACATCGGAGCTAGAATCCTGAAAAATAAATGAGAATTTCTAAACTTGGAACCTGCCAAGTGTGTCGTTGTTTTTTCCCTGAGGGAATTTCACGAAGCAGAGGTGTAGCCTAGCTACTAAACGAGATTAAGGGGTTAGACAGCTCATTTAAATTTCCACCCTGGATTTTCTGTATATCACAAAGCCGACTCACTTTCAAATACATTAATGTCTCGATAGACTTTTAGAAGCTATGCCTTAATGTTCGTTTGAAGTAGGCTAGCTAGATCTATCGGAGCCAGGTTAAAATAAACGGTCAGTGACTCATGGCACACACATGAAGTGTGTAATACAGTAAACACAATTAACGATAGATGGGTAACATAAACACTTATGAGAGCTATTTTAGGATAATAATAAACAGCTAGCAAGCTCAATTTAAGATTTAACCCTGGATTTTTTGTATGACGAAGCCGACTCACTTTCAAATAGCCTACATTGACATTTCTCATTTTGCATAACATATAGAATAGAATCTGGCTGTCGATAGACTTTTTGAAGCAATGCCTTAATGTTCGCTTAAAGTACCGGAGCCAGGTTAAAAGTTTAAACGAAAATGAAAACGAAAATGAAAAGATTTTAATTTTAATTTTAATTTTGGGCTGAATAATCCTCCATTTTCATTTTCCATTTTCATTTTCATTTTCGTTTTTATTTTCATTTTCGTTTTCATTTTCATTTTAATTTTGGGTTGAATAATCCTCCATAGCTATTAGCTTTGCATCCCTCAAATCTCAACTTTTCTTTGAAGACGTTAAGCATGATTTAAAATTATTTTTCTGATAGTTTTACCAGTTATATTACAAAGTAAAATTCTGTCATTTTATTTCAGAAATAAAAATGCACTTTGGACTGCAAAACTGTATTAAGGCTAATGTATAAATCCTAAGTAGGGTCAGCCAAACTTCCCCTGGATTTGACAGAATGCCTCTCTGAATATTCTGGTTTTTACTTAATCATTTGTGGAACTAATTTATAGCTGAGGGGATGAAGTGAGCAGGGTGCTTAAATGGTGCCGTGCGCCTAGAATAAGTACACAACTCAATCTAAAAGAAATATAAAAAATAACCAGAAAGCAGTCCAGTTCTCTTTTCATGAGTAAAATTCCAAGCATGGGCAGAGCAGCATTGTAGATATACTAAAATTCCAAGCTTGGGCAGAGCAGCATTGTAGACATGCAGGAGATTGTGATTAAAAATGTATTTTGTGCAAAGCCTTGCCTGCTGGTTCAGCCCACACATTATACAAACTGGGTCAGTGCCCCCCCCCCCCCCCCCCCCCCCCCCCCCATCCCAACAGTTCTCCTCTCCACCCCTGAAACATTCCTCCTGTGTTGGGAAATATTTGCCTCACTGCAGCACTTGGAGGAGTAGGCTAGCTGTTCTCTCTTGCTCTCTCTCTCTCTCTCTGCCTGTCTCTTTCTCCCCTCTCTCTTGCCCACTCACAGAATTCATCTCGCAAAGTAAAGATTTTACGATGGTGGGAGAGTTTGACAAATTATTTTTATCCTCGCGTTCCTTGCTGACACCTCGCGCCGAAGCTACGCGAGGACAAGGCCTTAACCGCCGGGCATCTCACGAGGAATTAGACTTCACAATCTTTCTGTGAGCGGGATTCTAAATAGAATTCTACAGAGAAAAGAAATTCTACAGTTTCTACTTAATAAAACCTAATTTTACCGTATGCCAGCCGTTTACATGGTTATTATAAACTGGGCCTTTGGTAGCATTGGACTGTTCATCAGGCAGTCTTTACCTAGTGCCAAGGGGAGAGGATGTCAGCCACAGTGGTTAGCACAGCATGTCTGAGAGCGATACTCAGCCCAGTTCTGCGCAGTGAGTCACAGCCTCAGATTAACAGTGAAGCTCTAATAATGATACTATTCACATGTCTGCAAACAAGACGCAGGGCCTCATCACACTGGAAATATCACAGCCAAGGCGGTCCTTGCTAAGCGATCAGGCATTTCGTCTGTACAAGTGGTGCAGAATTGTATGGGCATTGAATCTGGAAATGATGTATAAAATATTCAATTTCTGTCAAAAGATAAAACAAATATTCACTAATCCTGAAGTGGGGGATACAAATCATCAAATGTGTAAAGGAATTGATATTAATAAAGACAAGAAATTGGGTATTTTTCATTTACAATCTTGTAATTTACGTCCATGACATTTTAACTCCAATAGGTTTGCATGGTCCAGCGAGAAGAACATAAGTAAAGTTGCATTTACATCTACTTGCACTTGTTTGAGACTGGATACCAGAAGAAAATCCATGTCAAGAGGAACATGTATGATCTGATTTTGCCATATAAGAACACAGCCGGAAAATAAACATTCCTGGGGATGATTTGTGTAGTTTCTTCAGACTTTGTGTAGTTTCATCAGACGTGCAACTGGTCGCGTTAGCAACCAAAAAAAAATCCTTCTGTAGTGGAAGGACTGAAGCACGGAGGGCCGGCCCATTTTACTGTGTCTGCGAGGCGTAAAAAAGCTTCTGCTGTGAGTTTGTTGCCACGACAGCAATTTGTGCTGCCAACTGAGACAGTGGCTTCAGTTCTGTGTCTAGTCTGCCATTTGTGCTTTCACACACCAAACAATGTTCAAAGTGATGAGCACTAGTGTAAAACCATTGCAACACAATTCCAAGGCACATCTACACCAGTTATACATTTCTAATTGGTATAACTGGCATATATATGCTTTGGAATTGTGCTTCAGTGGTTATGAAATATATATCGATAATGTTTTTGTAGACATGTTCTACTGAATGGTACATTTTGTGTGATTTTCTTCAACAATGCAAATACCCCATTTAGTAGAACACATCTACAAAAACATTGTAGCCATATTTAATTAATGTTTTGCAAAATTAAAAACGATTTTACACAATATATCCCAAACAGAGATGTTAAGAAGGAACCTTTTGAGCTAACACCATTGGCAATACTCTGCATCCAGGGCTAAACAGCATTGAGTAATTTATGTCTAAGCATAAACATATACTATATATATAAATTACTATGTGGCTGTTTAGGACAATATTTGCAGACATGAAGACATGTTTGGTTTGTTATACAAACCAGAGAAGTTTCATGTGATTCAAACTGAATTTGTATGATTTATAGCCTTTGAGCATTAACATAGATCTGCAGCCATGGTCCTGGAAAGATGGAGTCTGCCTGTTTGTGTTGTTACTCAGTCAGTCATTGATCTATTGAACATCCATGAAACAGTTAACTCACCTAACCTGGTTTCTGGGGTCTGAACTCTTTTCTGATTTTATGGTGAAAACAAAAACCAGCATGGTATGCTACTCTCCAGGACCAGAGGTGCAGACACCTGAGCTGTTCCTTCAACATACCTAGATGCAGCAGCCATAATATTTTACAAATAAACTTAATTTTCTTTTAAAATATTTACTTCAACAACACTTAATTTAACAAATCTAATTTCTGAACCTCCATAGATTACGTATGCCAAAGTTTTGAGTGGTAAGAATACACTTTAGAATATGCTTTTTGCTAAAGTCAATTTTTCTGCAGGACATCTAATAGGCTAGTTCCAGCAAATGTTAAATAGTAAAGGTTTATTATAGCACACTTGAACAGATTCAGTGACCTCTGCAACATACTGGTGGTGATATTTAAAAAAATATATATTTTCGATCATGCTGTAGCATCACCAATTATCTGTTAATTATTGAGTGCTTAGACATTTGGAATAGGGCTTTAATTGTATGAAAAATTATGAATTTTTAAAGATTCCCACGAAGATGTTGATTTAAAGAAGCAGCCGAACGAGAAGAAGGAAAAAGAAGAAAAGTCTGGGCCCCTTAGCGGTAATAAGATCAAGGAAACAAAACGAAAGAACACACAAGGACATTTAAAACAAAGGCACACCTTGCGATTGCATGCGGCACACATGGGACGGCACACATGGGACGGCACACACACGTGTACATCCCCGGTAAGCAAGACTGCCACATCTCACTGCTTTTCTGAGGGTGTGGATTAATTGAGCTGTCTGCAGTTATAAACAGTACAGTATTTATAAACACGTCCTGTGAAATAGGATGGCGTGCCCGAGTCGGTGTTGATGTACGACCGAGTGGTTCCTCTGAAGTCGGGATGTGACGGGATACTCAAAGGCTCCTCCGCAGCAGGGCCCTGAGGACCTGTATCATCTGCATAGGCCCAGAGCTGCCCCAAGGGCAGTGTGATCTAAAGCGGCTGTGACCGGGACAGAAAGAGAAGCAGTCCAACGCACGAACGCCTCCCTTGGATCTGCCTCCTGTTACTCTAAGTCACGGATTCTGCTGACACAGTCCTGCTAGTGCAATTACCCAGAGCTCCGGAGACTCAATCCCAGGCTTTCTCATATGGCGCCTAATGATTCCTGGCAATCGAAGGACACTGGAGCCCGTGTGCGTGCACACAGGATGCCGGGCTCATTCAAGTGAGAACCCAACATTTAAGAATGGTGGGTTGGGCGCTGGGAGGCACAGGAATGACTGAGAGCCGTGAATCGACTATGATGTCAAACATGTAGCAGACCTTGCAATACACAGCAGTTCTGTTTTTTTCTCCATGTGTTTTCATATCGAAAAGATATGCAACACCAAAGCCAAAAATATGTTCCAGGTATGTGATTAGTAGATATCATGATTAGTTTTATTCTTCATTTAATGCAACCTTCAATGTAATGCCATTTTTGTACCCGGTTACACCATGACAACTTTGTTCCTTACGAAGGCTTGACTCTTCTGATTCAAAGAGGCCTCTATCCCAGTAAATATGAATTCATAAATTTATAAATTCTTAATATTATTGTACATTACAGTTTCTCAGACTTAAATCACCATTATAAAGGCAATCACTCAATGGGAATAGATTGCAAGACTCAAGGTCAGGATTTAATCAATTGTCCTTGACATTGAATCATAAATAAATGAAAGTTTTTCTTTAAAAGGTTAATATTTAAGAGCATTAAGTTAATGGTGAACTCTTGCTGAAGGGAAAACCAACACATGATTTTACGTGTGATTCAAAGTTCAAAGGACACATGCTGATTGAATCCAGGTGTGTGTCTGTATGCATTGATAATGGCATTCCGACACAGCGGAATGGAATAGTTCTGCGACTCTGATTCATTCGTGGGGATAATAAAAGCAGTGCATTTCAAAATAGGATGTCCTTAAAAGGGGGCATGTCCAGATCTCCCCCAAAATCTGAAAAGAATTTGCCAAGAAGCGAGCTGGAAGTTACAAAACTTCTCCAGACAATACTAAGGTCATTTAAGGTCAAATAAACAGACACATGTTATTCCCAAAGCAGCCAGCGCAATTAAGTTGCAAAGGTGATCAATTAGGTAATAAAGACCTTATCCATGCACAACTGTATCCATAGGTTACCCAACCAGTGTTTGTATCAATGAAACGCCAATCTCGGTTACTGTACAAAGCTAAAACATTAATGATGCTACACAAAATGTCTCTTCAAAGGCTGCCTGGTCTTTTGTCACCACTTCAACATTTTCCTACATATATTGTAAAGTCAGATTTATTCTGAGGGGAAAACGTTCCCATCCTTTCACTCAGAGACAGACACTTCTGGCCATAGAGTGCTAGAGACATTTCTGTTTGAGTTACTTCCACCATCCTAACTCAGAGACACACTAGTCATTCAGTGGCATAATACCAATACCAATACAGCCTCTTCAAAAAGCCATCTTATCTGAAAACAATCACGTGTCAAGTAACCAGAATAATCTCAATTACTCAATGAATGAATGAATACTAATTATTATACCAATTATGCTCACCAATTCATAGAGGTGTACCATGCTTTTAATAAAATGTGAACGTATCCTTTTTGGTTACTAAATGTTATTTTTCAGCTAATGCTTAAAATAAAAACAACATTGATTGACTGTATCATGTTTGGACATGAATCTTAATTATTTAAACTGTTCCTCTTTCATGAATTGATGCTGTGTTGTGAAAAAAAAAAACATGATATTTGAGTGAAATAACTTGCAGCCATCTGTGTACAGTGTGCTAAGTGAATACTGGAACACAAACTTGTTAACTAAAGGACTGCTTCTTCCATCATTAGAACTTTCTTCATAATGCATTCCTTTCGCACAGTATTTTTTTTGGAAAACATCCAACTCAGTCTGATTGGTCTCTCTTAATTTAATTCATCATAGGGCTATCAGAGCCAATTGCCTTGTTATGTATTCATCTACAGTAGCTACAGAGACACCTAATGGGTTTCAAGTGAAGTGCAGGTTACAGAATCTGAAAAAGAAGAGTTAATTTACCCTGAGCATAGACCTTTATCCATAGAGAGACAAAATTGCAAGGACCAACATTAAGAAATCAAAGTCAATGCAGCAAAGACATGCATTTGCTCTTGCTATTCATGTTAATATTTACACTACACGTGCGCACTGCAGCCACAGGTTAATAGCTAGGTTGTTTTGGACTTCCGTACGCCGCTCTGGATAAGAGGGTCTGCTAAGTGATTGCAATGTGCTGTGTTCTCGTCATCGTGTTTGAACACTGAGTCTGCGCATGCCAGCTCTGCTCCCTCTTATCCCAAGCAGAGCACCTGGTGAAGTGTTGATGACAAATTTTGTAATAATGCACAGTACCCATTATGATAACAGACGATAACGATGCCCTTGTTAGACCAGCTACACGTTTTACTGTTGCTCTGAGACAATGTCTGATCAGGATATATATACTGTATATATGCATTTTCCTTCTTGTGTTGTAAGGAAATCAGCAAACCCAAATGGATTGCATGTTTTTGAAAATGTGAATCCCATAACTACAAATTCAAGCAAATAGACAGCTGAAGCACAATAGTTTTTCTATCATGCAGAACGTAAGAGTTGCATAACAGTGGATGGTTATTTTACGCTTAATTATTTGTTCTGACCTGCTTTCTACTCGAAATTGCCATTGCCCTGTGTATTTAATGAAGTGTAGGCCTCCAGTACATTGGCCAGACCTGAAACAAATGAGCTGGAAGCAGGTTTTTTATTTATTTATTCTTTATTATGAAGTGCGATAAAATGTCTGGTGTCATTGTGCTTACATCATTCAAATACTGGCTCAAAAAAATCTACAGGATGCTTCGCCCTCCCCAGTAGGCTAATCAGGTCATTTCATTTTTTACAACTGTAAAAATCTTAAACTGCAGAGGGTTTATTTACAAGTTTTCTTGCAATAGTGTTTTTTAAATATTTTATTAATACTTGTTTTCCCCATTTTCAATTAGTGATACAAAAAAGAAAGAAACAGGTCGAGCTAATATAACTTCCTTCTACCTGAATGTATAAGTTTTTTTTGTGCTACTCTTTATAGTCGGAAATATCTAAAACGAAGTGCTCGAAAAACAAATCTGTGGGACTTGCACGTGGCTAAAACGCTCGATCACGTGCTTCAGTCAGAAAACAGTGCAAATAGTCTGGCCCGCAGAAGGTGATCCCCCCCCAATCTGTCCCATTCCATCCCTCCATAAATAACGGCGGGGTGCAGATTTTGGAAAAATGCTCTGAACCTCTTGGAGCTGATCGTCCAGCACAACAAGCCTATATCCTAAAACTACATTAAGTAAGAGGCAGGCAGTGTATAACCATATACCAAAGGAAGGATTTTATCTTTTTTTTAGCTAACCATTATTCTCTAACACTATTCTGCCATTTTCCCTGATATTGTTATTCTGTTTGATTAATATGAGTACTGTGTTAACCATACCTGATTTTTTTAAAACTGTCGTAGGTATTATTGTTTAATTGTAAAAGTACCATGCATTGAGTTATTATTGCTCTAGTTTCTCATGAGACTCCCAAGAAATATTGTCCCTTAGAAACTATCTAGATTTTGGCTAAATTAAAAGCTTCTTAAAATTGGCATAGTTTTTTTTTTTCTTTTTGCATGCAATAATTTCAGAATGGTAGTAACACAAAAGAAAATAATTATTCAGAAAGCTTTGGCATATTAATGATTAAGGGGTTGGTAAAAACAATATAAAGTCCAAATAAAAGTTTCACTTGGCTTAAGAAAGGATGGGCAAATGAGATACTCAATAAATATATAAGAAAATAAGCAAGTAAATAAATAAATAAATTTGTTTTACCTCAGTGTTGAATACTTGTGGAGTCACTTGCAGCGGTACAGTGTTATCCAGTAACAGAAAAATGTTTTACCCTTTTGAGAAATAAATAGACATTTTAATGTCTTCACTGAGTTTAGGCAAAACATCTTATATCTATGTTCTAAAGTTGCATTATAGAGATGCAGCTGGAGAAAAAATGACATTTTTCAAGTTCATGCGAAGATAATTTTCCTTAGTTCATTATTGAATAGAATCGAGAAATTTGTGCTATCGTTGTGTTTCTAGGAGAATATTAAAGTCTTGAATAGGGAAGTCATGCTTCAAGTGGACTCAGAGGCGAGAACGCGCCTTTAAAGCACGCGGACTCGTAGTGCTTGTTCAGGTAGGATTTCAGTGCGAAGGTCTTGTTGCACCGTTTGCACTTGAAGTGCTTGAAAGCAGAGTGCGTCTGCATGTGAGCGCGGAGGTTTGACCGATCCGCAAACGCTTTTCCGCAGTGTGCGCATCCAAATGGCTTCTCGCCGGTGTGTGACCTCATGTGGCCCTGCAAGAGCCAAGGTCGACTGAACGCTTTGCCACATGTGTCACACTTGTGCTTGAGGTCGTGGGTCAACAGGTGCATGGCCATAGCTGGCATGGAGACGTACACCTTCCCACACGTAGGACATTTCTTGGCCATCTTACTGTCCAGGCTCCGATGGGTCTGCTTGTGTCGGCTCAGATTGGAAGACGTAGCGTAGGTTTTTCCGCACTCGTTGCACGTGTGGCGCTGTATGGTCCTCGAAGTACTGATGACTTTCCTCCGTGACCTTCCGTCCGTGATGAAAAACGCATCGACCGCATACCCTTCACTCACTGCGTTATCCCCGTTGATGTAACCAGATGTGATCTCTGACTGGGGGCTGTCGGGCTGGTCCGAGTCTGGTGCTCCATAATCACTGGCCATACCATCGTATAGAGGCTCAGGAGACGGCACTTTAATGGCGCTGTCGTTCTCTCCATCATATACGGAGGGGTTGATGTAGTCGCTAATGTATCCTAGCGGTGAAAAGAGCAAGATCATTATTCAATTATTCATATTCACTGGGGTATTGGAGTGAGAACTGTCTGGTTCACAGATGCAACAAGATATTTCTGGCAGTTTTCCCACTTCATTTCCCGACTACAACTCTTCAGATCACCTCGACGTTTTAAGTCGTTTACAGTAAGAGACTGAGGTGATTTTATTCCGATCGAATTTTTCCGAAGATATTGTTCTGCATTATACTTCCCATACAAATCCGTAATGCCCTTTAGTACTAGCATAGTAAATCATTCAAGGGCAGCAAGGTGGGAGATCATTTGCCGTTCATGCATTGAGTTTATCCACAGGGCAGGTATTAAGACCGGAAGATACGTTAACTATCTACTTTGATTCTACTACCACAATTTAGCAATAACTGACTGTTCCATAAATTTGCATTCCTCGTTCTAAACATCTAGTTGTTCAAGTGCACCTATGGACTGTATGTAGCTACTAACTGGAGCGCAACTAACAGTTTAAAATATGTTTATGCTTTAATTTAAACGTGATACGTGCATGCATCTTACGGTGTTTAATGAATTCCTGGTCTGATAAAAGATAATTTAAGCAAATAAAAATATAACAAACGTTATTACTTGATCTTAATGCACAGAAGGTTGGAGTGAAGTTTTTTTCTGGAAAATGTGCCATGTCATCATTTTTGGATAATTGAGTCTGTTGCTCCGACGAGCTTTCTCTTAAATTATGTTACAATGAATCCTGTTGCACAGAAATGTGCAGAGTCGACAAAATCAGTGCACAGCTCCCCATGACACAATGTGCCAATATGGGTGATTTAGCCGAACTATGAATACGGTTAAGAAACACATCAAAACCAGAGTAATGTACCTTTTTCATGAAGCCGGAGACTGAAGTCGGTCCTGGATCTACCATAAGAACTTTCGAGATCAGTGTTCGAGAAATCATCGAGCTTAACCTTTTTAACCAGGAAAGACCTTGGCATCTTTTTGACGTTGCCCCCCAAAACACTCTTCCAGTACGGATTATTTCTTTCTTCATGCAACGCTGATGCAGTCTATTTCACAAACGGGTGGCTCTCTGTGGCGTGGTTCAAATACCAGCACAGGGAGACGCAAAGCTTCGCTCTTTTTGCTTGGTCGTTGCTGTTCTGCAACGGCGCGTTTCGCTGGAAGAGAAATGCAAGTTCAGCACTGGACAGCTCCCTTCCAAAGGCTGGCGCATGTGTTCGTACCGGGTAGCTTTTTCTTAGGGAAGGTCCACTTGTGTCTTCCCAGTGCTGTCACGGCAAGAAAACAAACCCAGAAACGATGTGGAAGGCAAAAATCAATGCTGATAACAGCTTCGGAACTGGACACCTCTCCGGATATGGGCACGTTTAACCTTCAATGCGTTGCACTGCAGATTACGGTCCCCCTCGTTCCCTTTATAAATAAACAAATATAAACATAAATAAAAAAATTATGTCCATTGAATGAAATTGTCTCAGTTCCACTCACTCTCACGCAGCCACCGCGTTTGAAGGTTCTGGATTTCTGGGGACTGTTGATCAGCTGCGAGGATTTATAGAGCGACGATCAGGTGGGAGATGGAGATGGAAGTGCTTAATTTAATCCGTCAGAAATCTCCCGGGAACAGAATTGGGCTGGAAGGATTCAATAATGTTGTTACTCATGTCCCGCTCTCTCTCATTTTTGGCAGTACAAATTGCACAAACAATACAAAAAACAAAACTTTTATTATATTATTTGCTGATTTGTCGTACGAATTATTTAAATTATTCATAAGTTTATTAGTTTTATGTGCTTCTGTATAAAACAAGTCATAAAGAACCTGGGGAACGTTTTATTGATAGTATGCTATAATTGGTAATTCAATTGAGTTTTCGTGCCATTTTAAATTAGATTAAAGAGATACGTGCGAACTATGTGTTTTTATAAAAACGACTTAAGCCATTAGACTTTTTGCTTTTAACTTGTGCGTTCTTATTAAACTTTATCTTTTTCTATCCCTACCTCTCAACAATTTTAGCATGCAGTAATAACCCTAACCACTAAACTAATATCTGGATATGGCCTGAAGTTTGCAGGTCACCTTTCTACATCACATCTTATAAACCAATGATGTTCTCTACACAAACGGCCGGAGCGAGGAACCAGAAGGTCCGTTCATTCGACAATTCCTTTAGGGTCCATATGTCCGTAATGAACAGATTTAGAGGGGGACATTGTCCTTTGTTAAGTTCACTTACTGTATAATATAATTATCTCAGTGTAACACATTCCTGAAAAGCAGTGAAGAATGTAAAGTGACGATTTTTAACATGCTCACTGAATATCTTTAGTACATAAACACATATTAAACTATTAAACAGGTAATACGATGACTAATACCTACAGTTCAACAGAAAATGTTTTTGTTAAACCATAACCTGAATTCAAAACTGTATTTAGAATGAATGTAAAAATGTATTTGTAAATAATGTAAATGTGAAAATACAATTGTGCATGCACTACCTTCTCACAATTTTAGACAATTATATGATGAAAAATAGCTCATACTTTACTAATTGTTTGTGGTGTATTTCTCAGTACTTTTGGAATACTTCATTTAAATAGCATTGTTCCCCTCATGGAGGGATGTAGAGCTGTCTATGTTTGCATAGTAACTATATAACAATGTGTTCTCAGATCACATGAAAACCTCTGTTAGCACATCTCACAAATTTTATTTAGAGGTACTGTGTGTGTGTGTGTGTGTGTGTGTGTGTGTGTGTTTGTGTGTGTGTGTGTGTGTGTGCGTGTGCGTGTGCGTGCGTGTGCGTGTGCGTGTGTGTGTGTGTGTGTGTGTGTGTGCGTGTGCTGTGTGTGTGTATTTATGTATTTGTTTAAAATGCGAACACTCCAAAGACATGACATCATTATTTTATTTAAAAAAATAAAGGAATGTGTTTTTTAGGTTAACATAATTATGTTGACATCTGGATACTTTTGCTGAGAAAAGACAAGTACGAAGGCCTCTGGGATGTCTAATTAAAGGTAGAAATTCATGCACCAGATGTGTTACACACAGCAGTATCTGCAGGCAGTTGAGTTCCACATACCAAGACATGCCAATTATGCACTTATGAAGCAGATACAATACAAGTGCCTTATGACAATAATAAAAAAGAAAGCTGCTTCTTACCTCAGAAAAACAGAACATAAATTATATTTTAGTCTCATCTTTACACATGTTGAATAGGTAACTTCTTCACCGGTCACCTCGATGTTCCTGTGCTCCTAAAGTAACATCAATGCATTGAGCCTGTCCTGCATAGTTTCTGAGCACAACTCTACCTAAAATTCTGTGCAGCCTCGAAAAACTTATCGTTGCATGGACTATAGTGACAGGAAGTGTTCAAATAAGTGCAACGGTTTACTTTCCAAATACTTCTCAATATTACAATCCAAATAACATAGTTTGGTGAGTTGAAAATGCCGCTTCTGTATTGCATTGCTTCATTAATGTTAAGGACAAGTGCTGATCACTCCAGGACTTTGTTTTACTTAGTCATCTACTGTGAGTGAGTGAAAATTAAAGAAATTATAGTAAACATCGTGTGTTATTCTGAGTTATCACCTCTGGGTTAAAATAATAGTCTGTATGCTGCCTTGTTGCGGTGCTTTAGTCACAGAGTATACTAGACTAAATTGCACTAGTGATAGGATAAAATTGATAAGGGAAAGTGACACTTTTTATTTAAAAAATTGGCATTCAACACAAGGCTGAGCATATCCAATTCCCTCCCCAATTTGGAATGGCAAATCACCTGCGACCACAGCAGTGTACATTACGAGAAGTGCGCCCCACTGCCGATTGGGGAGAGCGTAAACACCCACAGCGCTCCTCCGACACGTGTGGTGGCGCCAGCTGCTTCTTTTCACACCGCAGACTACAGCTAAGCTCGCATAGAGCGGAGTCGAAGGAGGGACGTAGGAGGGACGTTACGTACGTGGCTTTGCCCGCAATCTACGAGCACCCCATCGACCAGCAGGGGTCACTAGATAGAAATTTACACGGAATCCTATCCGACTGAACCCTCCCATTCCCTGGGTGATGCAGTTGTCAATTTAGCCGCCCTATGGAGCTACACGCCCACAGCCTGGCACCGGCACGGTTCGGATTCGATCCGAGGCTGTGAGCCTCATCCACGCACCACAGTGCAGTGCCTTAACCGAATAAGCCATCCAGCACCAGACAAGGAACTTTTGAAGATGCACGGATGGAGTCTGTACTGAGGCCCTCCCTCCCTCGATCTTGCTTCTTTTTTTAGAGATGAACGGAGATAAGAGTTAAGATAAAGCCTTCTGTTCTTTTTGTGTGTCATCCAATTTACCAACCTGCGATAATTGGCTCTCTTGCGACAGGAAGGCCATTCTTTTGGTTGACCGAATGCCTGATCTACTGATTAGGGGGCTGCCGAGCCACACAGGAGGTGATAATCAAGACATTCTATTTTATTATGTCACAAGGTTACAGATTCTATTCCTATTTCCTAGGAATGCCACTCCTATTGCACGCTCGCTTAGGTAAATCATAAACGGATGATATACGATATATAAACAGTGTAAGCTGCCCTAGTTCAGGCGATGCATTAATAATGTCTCTATTATTTATATTTCATAAATTATGTTTTATTTTACATAGCTAAATGATGTGCTGGTCTTGAGTTGTCAATTGCTCTCTCTCTCTCTATCTCTCTCTCTCATAAACACACAAACATATCTATAATCTATAATGTTGAAGTGCATTTGATTCCTATTTGTTAAATAAAAATTGATTAAAGGGCTGGGTCTATTACAGATAATTGAGTTTAGAAAGTATTTACCCCATACTAATTCTCTTATATCAAGGCATGACAATAAAAGCAGATTAAGTACTTAGGAGTGTGTTTACAGCAACTTAAAATCAACATGCTTTCTTACATCCATCCAGAAAACTTACATTTTGAGTGAAATTCAACATTTGAAAAATCTAAGTTGCAGTAATTCAAAGATCATTCAAAGAGGCTGATGTTGCGTGTTTTACCTTTCATGCAATTTATACTGTTGGCCGGAAGTGACCGTGGTGTATTCTTATACAATTCGAAGCACTGTTTTTTTGTTCTGCAATTGAAAGGATATATACAGTGCATGAATCTATGGACATGTATTTACCTATAAATATGGAAAGACAGATCTATTTACCTAGTAGAGTATAATAATAATAATAATAATAATAATAATATTATTATTATTATTATTATTATTATTATTATTATTATTATTATTATTATTATTATTATTATTATTAATAATAATCTATATGAGAGGAAATACTATAACATATGTATGTAATATGAGAGAAGCAGTACAGCAATTCTGATGTATTCGCATAGGGACTGTCTGAACACTCCTCCGCAAATGTTTGTTTAAGACTTCATTTGAAGTTGTATAATTGTGCCTGATGTCATAAAATCTGTTTTAACAGCCCTTGCAGTGATAACGCAGAAGAGATTGTAGCAATGAGGGATGCATTGTACATTTTATTGTTCCCCATCATGCATTGCCTGCCACCCTCTGGCAGTTGCAATAACAGAAAATATTGCTGAATCTTGTCCTCATCAGGCACCCCACCATATACATACAGACAGAAATGCCAGAGTTGGGAAGAAACTCTTTCCGCTTTCTCCTTGCTTTTTTTCTGATGACTGCAAGCAAAATATAAATCACGCTGTATTAGTAAATAGCGGAATAAAAAAAATAAAAACATCCTCGATTTTGGACAATAATAAGAATATTCCAAAAGAGCTGGAAGGCACAGAGATTATGAGATTCATTCACAATCCTGCTTACCCTCTACAGGATAAAGTTATTTTAAATTTTGGTTGGTGCACAAAAAATATGGTCATATGCAATGTCCCGATTAATGGATTAACTGGTGTGAATTGTCTTACGGTCTCAGCATAGGCAGTGGGTAACTCACCATAAAGAGTTATTGGGGTGTGGTCTGAAGTTTCTTACAGCAGCTTATCCGCTACTCCAAACTTGTATTAAATACACAGAAAACTATTATGAACATGAAAACAGGAAATAACTATATGAATCATGACCTTCTGCATAGAGCGACATATGTCTTGACAGCATGCATCTGAGGCTATGTGAAAGAGAAAAGAGAGCTGCTCAGGTTCAGTGATGATGCAATAATTGACTTTAATGCTCAGACCCTCAAAGTGATTGTAAATAAGGCCTTGATCATCTCTATTGAATATAAATCCAGTGCCTTTTCCATGTTTTCTCACAACTCAGTGACTTCATGCTGTGGGGTAAGACTGCATACATGCAGATAGAGCCAGACTATGAATGGCTGATGGGAAATGGAGGAAAACCAGATCACCACACGATCTGTCAATCTTACACTCCTTCCTGATCTCCTCATCAGTGCTTGCCTCTGCTAAGTCCGCCTTCTTTCACTTCTGAATCCAGTCTGCTACGTCTAAACTGTTGTTCTCACCCCTCCTCCGCCCTTCCCCACCCTCTCACTACAGATGACTTTGTATGCTTCATCTGTTCTTCTAAACTCCTCCCTGATCTCTTCACCTACTAACCCCACACCCAACATCTCTATATCCTTCACACCCCTCATTAACTCCTAAAATCCCATTCCCCTACGACCTGTTCTCTTGACCGTATTCCTCCTCCCTCCTTCAGTCCATCTCTGAGGACACTTTCACTTTCCTGGAATATCCCCTATTGCTCTTAAGAGTGTCACTGCTCTTCTCATGGAACCCTTCCTGACATAACTATTGGCCTGTCTCACACTTACTTTTATCCACGACTTTCAAGTGTGCAGTATACAATTGATTGTCCCTTCCTCTCCTACAGAACAACCTCCTTGAACCCAAACAATCATAGTTCAAGTCTGGCCACTCCAGAAAGACTGCTCTCCTCTCAGCTACAGAAGCTCTTCACTTGGGGAGAGCTATGTAACTCAGCTCCATCCTTTCCCTTATTCAATTGTCTGCTGTATTTGACACTGTTGACCAAGGGATCCTTCTTTCATTCATTGAACAGTCGCGTTCTCTGAACACACTGCGGCAATACTGCAGATTCTCCCTTTACAACATCAGGAGAATCCAACCCATCCTTAGCCAACAGACCACTCATTTTCTTGTCCAAGTCCTCATAATTTCTCATCTGGACTGGAAATTGCCATGCTTTGCTGCCCGGCTTACCAGCCTGTACCATAAGTCCACTACAACTGGTCCAGAATGCTACTGCTCGACTGGTCTTTAACCTACAAAAAATCATCACTTTTTACTTCCCTTTACTGGCTCCCTGCATTCAATTCAAATCACTTACACTGGCATTCCAAGCTACAGATGGTCACTCATCCCCGATGGTGGACTGACCTTCAGGAAGGTAGATTCACTCGCTGTTTTGCATAAACATCTGCAACCACCTTTTCAGACTACACCTCAATGAATGTTTCTGCTATTTCTGCTTTTATTTTGCAGGTATTGAAGCATGCACCTTGACAGTGGCAGTGGTTTGATTGTAACTTTTCCCATCTAGCTCCAATGGTCACTGCTTACTATGTTAACTATACTTATACTGTAAGTAGCTTTGGCTATAATCATCTTTCTGCCAAATAATTCAATTGTAAATTGTAAGAAATTAAATTTTGTCAATCGTGACAAAGAACATTGTGGATATACAAAGGCCCAACTCTGCTATTTGCCCATGTAGGTCATTATGTTCTAAAAGAGCCAAACTGGGCGGGCTGATTTGACACAGTGCCCAAAGCTGGCCTATACCCATGCCATACTACCCCGGCCCCCTCTCCTCTCTCCAGGAGCTGGCATGGAGGCCTGGTCACATTACCCACTGCGTGGGTCACAGTTCTAAACCCCGCCCCCCCTCTCCTCTCTCCAGGAGCTGGCATGGAGGCCTGGTCACATTACCCACTGCGTGGGTCACAGCTCTAAACCCCGCCCCCCCTCTGACTAGTAATCGTTTTTTAAATTGGCTGGCGCTTTCTACGCTCAACTGAACGTTTATTACAAGAGCATCTGGGTGGCTAGGGAGGGGTTCTGCAAAGGCCATCCCACACAACCCCCCACACAAACACACACACACGCACACGCACACGCACACGCACACGCACACGCACACGCACACACACACACACACACACACACACACACACTCTCTCTCTCTCTTTCTCTCTCGTATACGTGCACCCACACACATATGGATGACAGCAAGCCAGTCCTCTAGGATTTTGTCTTTGTCCATCTCACATATTCAAAGAACTGCCATACTAAATTTAAGCCATATAATTCACCCTGGTACACGGTGTCTTCCCCGGTGTTGAAAGATGCAATAGAGCACGCAGAGAGGACTGAGTGATAGAAGAGAGCTCCACGGAGCAGTAAGTCCCACCCGCATGAGATTCACCACTTTCCAGTCATCATCTGAGAATGAAGACAAGTGTGCCTTTGGAGCCCATGCACCAGGAGCACTGCAGCTGAAGCGCATGATGTTAGTGCATATGACCACACAATGCAGCTGGAGTGTGCTAGTGATAATCATTATATTATATATTCATATTTTCTCAACCTATGTGGGACACAGAACCTGCAGCCACAAAGCCTGCTGTGTGACCTGTGGCATGGTAAATAGCCTCCGTCTTGCAAATGAGTTCATCAAAGGAGCCCGTGTACTTCGCCAGCGTTCCTTGGGTGGGTATGGGTGGCACGCCCAGTTTGGCTGGTTCAGCAAGCACCAAAATGAACCACCGAACTGTACTTGTTGTGAAACAAACAGTAAACACTTGCTTTTTCTTTGTAGGGCTAAATTTCTAATTAAAATAATGAATGGTGATGTAATCCAGGCCCATGTGTAGAAAATACGTGCAGTATATCAACCCAGAGACGCAATACTGGTTTCCATATATGAGAAAAGCTGAATTATCATGTCCTTTATTTATATTTTACTAAAGCACACAGGATCTGCTCTCCCTCCCTTTCTCCGACACAACATTCATGCGTTGAAATACATTACTCATTAAAAATATGATAAAGCAGTTAATTAAGTGTGTGCCAGAGTGTCAGAGACCATAGACAACCCGAATAACAGCCACTATAGAGAATATGATGAAATTTATCACACATACCAAAGTGGTACAGCAGCTCAAATAGAATGTTTGATGTACTACCAGCCAGTGTCTCTACACCTTGGTAACACCTGTGAACTGTTAAATAATGAATGAGATGAGTGCAGAATAGCTGCACTATAGTGAACACTAACCAAATTACCTATAAAGTGTGCCTGTAAAATCAGTGCATCTATTAATTGGCATTGCACGTCCAATATGCCATAATTTGCTCAATGTTTATCTGGAGCACTGGGTGGAAACGGGAACATTATTTGCTGTGTGCGTTTACTGATTACCCATAGCAATGACCTGTCACAAATCAGCAACAGCAGCCGATAGGACTGCGGAGATAGAAGGAGCAGACGAGCGTAAACCTTTTGGAGATACGCTAGACTTTCCTAGAAAAAAAAAACACAGATGTGGAATGCGATTTCTGGACATCTTGAATCCCGCAGGTTTTGGAGTAGCCTTTCAATCAACAATCGATTTACACCTGGAATACCAAGTGATCTGGCTTCCCTGTCAAACAACAGTCTCTGCCAAAAACCCAATGGAGTCCAGTGGGAGCTGCCAGTATATGATTTAAGCCCACGCCGCGATGCACACATGACTAATGATCAAACCCATTCCCCTGTATGGACTGTACGTGGGGCTGTGGCTGACTGGAGGGAGGGAGGGAGGGAGGGGGGGAGGGATTGGGGGATTCCTTTGCCCCCCCCCCCCCCCCCCCCAAGTGCCTATGCAAGGAAAATTTCAGTGAGTATGTTCCTATTGAACATATGGCATGCACCAAAATGTAAATATCCTTTGTTATATGACAGGCAGTGATTAATTACCCTGGACTAGGATACACTGTGTCTCCATTTACTTGTGGCTTAAACAGTCTTTCCTTTATATAAGCCTCCGGCATCATTAGCACTCCAGTCCAGTCAAAGTGCTAGTGATTTGTGGTATAGTGCCTGTTCAGCTGAAAGTTTGAGCAGTCCCCTTTGTTATTACATGTATAATATAATAACAATTGTCATTGGTGTGAGTAATAACTATGTGAAGCCTATTGGAAAATCCATGTATAATTGTATTAATATAATAATAATAATAATAATAATAATGCTATGGCTAAAAGTCTAATTTTAATTTAATATACAACACCTGCCTTATCATATTACTGAAACAGTAAGAATTTGGTATGGTTTTATTTTTCCTACTGTTGCAGATGTTGACTTCTGCATGAATGTATTTTTATTCTAGTCCACATCTACAGTACCAGTCAAAAGTTTGGACACACCTACTCATAGTTTTTTTTTTTTTACTGTTTTCCACATTTTAGAATAGTAAAGTCAAAAGGATATCGAAAGACTCTTGATACCTTATTTCCAGGTAGAAAGTGCAAAGCTGTTATCAAGGCAAAGGGTAGCTACTTTGAAGAATCTAAAATATAAGACGTTTTTTATTTGTTTTACACTTTTATTTGGGTCTTTGCATAATTCCATTTGTGTTATCTGATAGTGTTGATGTCTTTACTATTCTAAAATGTGGAAAACAGTAAAAATAACGGAAAAAAAACTTTCTACGAGTAGGCGTGTCCTAAAACTTTTGACTGGTACTGTATGTGCAAGAAGCAGCAGCAGAGAACATGTTAGCTAGTCTGTGCTAGTCTGCGCTAGTCTGTCTCAGCTGACAGAGACTACTGAAGTCCCATGGCATTGAATGGAATGGATGAGTTTTAGAGCCATCATAAGTTTAAATCGGCATAGAGTTGAGATATCCATATCAATAACCTACTATAACATAACCACACAAATAACATGCAATAAAATAACATATCATAACATATAACATACATAAAACACTCAAAATTGTAAATAGTAGTCTATAGCGGTACTTTGTTAAATCTGGCAATTATTCTTTCCCTACACATTAAAATAGAGTTGAATATGAATAATCTGAATCTATTTTGGGTAATATACAGTAGTAAATATAGTATATTGTCTTCCTTATATATTTAGTGCCTTTCTGCAAGTTGTTTATACCTACCCTTATGGAAATGTAATATACTGCAGTATATTTTAAATATATTGTGAAGATAATTTTGATATATTTACAATATACTGCAGCATACTCTTTTTCCATAGGGGTATTGATGACATTTTGGTAGCAGCAAGCTATTCTCTCAGTAAGCAAATAGAGTAAGGTGTTGTTCAATGCCTATTATGACGTACACTAAGGGTGAGAGCTTCTGCTAAGTGCTTGTAATGTAATTTGGAATGTATTTGGTTGAGGTGTCTTTTTCAAAACAATTAACACTTGTGACATTATTTTAATCTCAGGCTAACACAGCTGAAGAGCTCACTTCACTGCTGGAAAACTGCAGAAATGCATGCTAAACAGAGAGAGTGAGAATAAGAGAGAGAGAGAGAGAGAGAGAGAGAGAGAGAGATAGAGAGAGAGAGAAAATGAGAGAACATGAGAGAGAAAAAAGAAGCTGAGGAGATGCCATTCTTTTTGGGACAAGGGACCTGTGAAAATAATCAATTTCCCTCCCATTGCGGAATAAGACCCAATCTGAAATTGCTGGCAATTTAAGGAGCGACAGAACGTTCCTCTCTGTGAACCTGCAATGACAATAGGAGCTTCCACGGGCTCGCCAAAACAGCTGCGAGTCCTGCCTTTCTCCCTCAGAGGAGGGAGCTGGATCTGCAGGCCTCCGTCTGACGGGCCTGTAATGACAGGACCGTGCGAGTGGCCCCCCCGTCACAGTCTGGGTTGAACACAAGCACAATCATGCTAAACATCCCCGCACTGCCGTTATTGAGTTCATTACCTCATTACCTGCTGTGAGGAGCCAGGTGCTGGTGCAGGATGACAGGGACACCACGGGGGTGTGGTAGATGGGGAATAAAGAGGGACAGACAGAGAGAGAAAATCCTTTCAATAGGCTACTGATTTAAGATAAGTGATCCTCTTGACAGAGGAAACATTTTGCCAGTTGTACATGAAAGGAACACCCACCTGCTTCCAGCTCTTAATTGGCTCTTGTGTGGCTTTTCACAGCTCGCCCTTTTTTCCTCAGCTATGAATGCGTGGCATACTGAGCAGAGAGGTTGCTGTTGGGGGAGTGCGGAGTGTTTCAGAGAAGGACGGACTTTCAAGGGCTTTCGAGATGTTTATTTTGCCTGGAATTAACAGCTTCTTTTAAAAAAAAAAAAAAAACTTTCACATCCACCACTTCTCCTTGAAGAAGCATTTTATTTTGGGGTGGCTTGTTCTTCTTTCTTCCTGCGGCGTATTCAGTGGCCCTCTTTTCTCTTCACCATGCCGACATGAATCTGGTAGATGAGAAACATGTCGCTGCCACTCATTTGCATGTTCTTGGTTTTTCAAACAGCAGGTGGATAGTCTGGTTTGACAGGTGGTCTCCATAATCTTTTAACACTGCCGTCGAAGTGTATCCCAAATACAGCCCGGATATTTGCTTCTATTTCTTGATTTTAAAATTCTAATTTTATCATATTTAAATATATTTACTTGGCAGAATATATACATATGTGTACGTTATGTATATATTTAAAAAAAAAATATATCCACTTGCTTATACTTGCTGTATCCCTCAGTGTCACATGCCAGGTATTGCTTTACTTATTTGTTGGAAATTCATATACTGTGTTAAGGAACATTAAGTAAGTGCCACTCTACTAGAAAACGCTTCATCTGTGTGGAGGGTGCACTGATGGACATAAACACTTATAGAAGACAAGGTCACCTGGCAGAGCATAACATTAACTGCAAGAGACAAGATCCCTGGAAAGGATATTGTGCGCATTCAAGTCACAGTGATATGTCATTAGCATTCTGGAAGGGAGGGTAATGCTTGCATCAAGGTAGCAGCAAGCCATTCTCCCAGTAGGCAAATACAATAAGGGGTTGTTCAATTCCTCTGATTGATGATAGTCTTCTCCTGCAGTACTGTGTGGCCTGCGGGGTGTAAAACAGTCACTGTCTTGTTTCAATACAATGCACTTTAGTCCGCAATGTTGTACGCACTATCAGTTTTGTGTCTTAAATAATGTATATCTATTTTTTAATTTTTTTGCTTTTTGCTTTATGTTTTCATTTTTGTTTCATGTTGTTCATGTGAGACTATCTGTAAATTCAATTAACCTCTATGGTATGATAAAAATAGATTGATTGTTTGATCGATTGTTTGGTTATTTGATTGATTTATTGTGAGTGATTGCTTAAAAAATAATGAATCACTATGTTTTAAGTGAAATGTTTACATTTTCGAAAGACAGGAAATTAAATTGATCAGCCCTAAAGCTACCATCAGCTTGCTCTTCATCAGCACAGAGCTTTAACAACTGCTACAGCCCTGTGCTGTATATGTCTACTGTACTTCAAACACTCACCACTATCACCACTGGGCAGATTGCCTAAGATATGAACCTTCTGTCAAAGAGCCTAATTCATACTCTTAGAGTAGGTGCTCTGTACAGTATATTTGCAATTGTGGATATTAAAGCCAGAGGCAATGGAGTTACAGGTTTTGCACTTTTATGAAGCATGCTTCATTTCCAACATACCTACGTATGTGTGACCACATGTCTTGTATCACTTGTTTAGCAGAGCCTTTCCACAAACTGTGTTGGTATGTAGCATACGAGTTTTAAACTAGTGTGACTAAGTGATAGATCCTGCATTAGATTGTATATTATAGTGTGTAAAGTTTATACTGCTATGATCTCTTAAGGGTATGAATCTAATTTTCAACTCATAACTCCAGATCATATACTTACTACTTCATACATCAAAACGCTATAATGTAATGTAATTTCACTGGTCCATTTTATTAGAATAATTGATAGTATGCTTCCATCTTAATACCATGAAAATAAATTGGTATAAATGAGAATAAGGTCTTGTTGTGCACAAACTAAATATACTGTAAACTATTAACATTTATCAATTTCCTGTGCAATGTAGCAGTTGTCAAATGTCTGTGCTGATACACAGATACTTGATGTATACGTAGAAGTATACTTTTATGAATTAAAAAGTGGGCCAAAGTATTCCCAATAAGTACAGTTTATCAAAATGAGTATACTTAAAAGTAAATTTTATATTGCTAGTTATTTATAAGGGTGGTCAGGTTGGTGTGGGGAGTGCTGCCTGTGACTTGGGACAGAGCCCTCTGTCACACCCGTTAGTTTAGAAAGCCAGAGCACAGTGTTGTGTGGAGTCTGTGGAATGGTCCACGCACACTGTAGCAGAGGTGCAGGCAGGCAGCACGCAAGTTCTATACAAATCAGAAATCTGGACCTACGTGCTTCCAACCGGTGCCTGGTGGACACTCTTCTTTTTGTGTTGTAATTAGTTTAATTTACAAGTAAATAATGTTAAAGTGGTTATGTGAAATTAAACTTATAGCGTCACTTGTAGCAAGCTATTCCCCAACACTGCTTGTTAGCTAACACATCCTGATGTGAGTGCATAGCACACAATAATATCTCATGTGTCAGCGAAAAACAATGAAATTGACTTTTTAAGAAGCATGTTCACTTTTTCATCATTTCATTTCACACAGGCACTGATGCAATGAAACGTGTCGGAAGCGAGGCGCAGAAGGCACCCCATGAAAATTTTTTACCTGTGCAATATTTTACACCACACCGGCGCTCCCATTGTTCTCAACTTTAGAACAATGGAATTGGTCAAACATTGAGAAGTTAGCCTGATTTATAAGTTAACGCTTTGTCCATGTCTATGGACAGTTCATCATCAGATTTTCAACATGCATGTGTCAAAATGACCGACAGGGATCATGTGTCAGGATCCGTTGGATTTAAACTGAGTTGTTTGCAAAAAGAAAAGCCTTAATTTTGAATGCTAATTATTTGGTGATGTCCACAACCTAGTAGTGGCATAATGTAGCTATACCAAAACCAAAAAAAAGTATTTGGCGAGCCCACGGCGATTGTAGTGCACCCGTGAAATGGCATTGAGATTGGTTTTGTCATGGTTATTTGCAGCCTGTGCGGTTCGACGTTTCTGTTTCCTTTTTGGCATCGTCAGGACGCTCTATCTGATTTTTTTTGCCTCCGTTCCGGTGTTTGTATTATTCCCTACACCTGTTTTGCATTTCCTGCCAACTATAAATAGCCCAGGACTTCCGCATTTCCAACACTTCGATATTGTCTTTGCTATGTTGACATGGAAGTCGGTAAGGTATAGGCAATTCGGTCGCTGCATTTCTGGTTTGTATGAATAAAAAACACAGCAAGTCCGGTTAGAGAATTAGGATTAGATTGTTTTTTTATTTTATTTCCAATCTTTCTCTTTATCCTTTTTCTTGTTACCTGTTACCTTTTGTGTCAGCTCTTTCACCACAAGAGCTCTGGGTAACAGATTTTTCTTTTCTGTTATTTTCCTTCACTCGTTTTATCAGGTTTTTGCTTTGTTTCTCTACCTCCTGTTACGCCTAATGATTTAGTGCGTGAGGTTCTTTTGTTATTCGTTCTCGCTGTTTATCGCTACTCGTCTCCTTTTGAGGCTGCTTTGATTTGGCTTGTGCTAGGGAAGTTTTGCTCCCATTTTTTTGTTTTCCTTTCCTCTGGTGCGGTTACTTCCGCGTTTTGTGGCGTATCTTTCTAGATACGCTTTTAGAATCCTTATCGCTCGCGTCTGGTTCTCCGAACCTTAACACAACCCTTACAGGTTTTGATATGGCAGCGATATCTAGGTTCTAAAATCACTGTTTTACATTGGAGACGGCTGACCAATGCAAACATAGCCTAAGCACCATCCCTCAGGTCTCTAAAAATGCTTCCATCTTATTGTAGTGCCACAGGGCTTATTGAACTTTGATACATGATGCTATATAGTATGTGCTGCTGTGATCTGTAGAATTGGGTTGACTCTTCTTTTATTTATCTTCTTTGTAAATGAGATTGTGTGTTTTTTTGGAATCTACCAGCAGCCATGGCGGAGTGAAAGTGCTGAGGTATTGACTTTCCAGACTGACAGTGAGAGACAAAGTAGCTTATCTTTTCAACAGCACAAAATTAGCTATGTACAGAGAGTGGGCCTCAAATACATTCATATGAATGATGAGTGTGAATATTTTTGCAGTTGGCAAGTACAGTTGGCAAGTTAATTTAGTTAAATATGCGTTCAAGAAAAAATAGGTTTTTCACTCAGTAATGAGTTCTTCTTTACATTTTAGCACATATTTTTCATTAATAAATTGTAGCTATAAATCTCTCTCATTTAAGCTTATTTATTAAGAATAATTCCACCAAAAACATTAATATGGTTTGCATTAAAAATTTAACAGGATGTAGCTAAAATAGGCATGATTTATCTAGGCATATTAGCAATTCATATGAGTCTTTAATAACAGGTCCTTGGAGTCTTTAAAGCAAGAACGCACAATAATGGCTGCTAATGAAGTGTTAGATTTGGTGTCCTCTTTCCAAAGGGCCATAGAGCTCTGACAGAATAGGGAACTAATGTAAGACACAGGCAGATAGAACCATGTGATTAAAATAAGAGCTTTCTGTGAATGCAGAGTAAGATCTGACGTCTCAGCTGCCATCTGGCTGAAGTCAATATCACAGGACTATAGAAAGAAAAGGGCAGTTTAGCTGTTTGTTTCCAGATTGTCGTGCAAGTTCTTGAGAATAATATCTCAGTTTTGTTCCAATTAAATCAGAATGTGACTTGTACATTAGAGAGCATTATTTTAGATATGCTGATTATGTGCACGACACTTTCACTATATTGGGTTGATAACAAGTGCATTTGAATAATGCCATGACCTTTTCAGCTGCAGTCTGATTAAAATCTAAATCACAGGGCTGTCTCCATTTATTCAGCTCTTTCATGTTTAATTTCTGCAGTTTGTTATGTTCTTCTATTTTTGTGTTTGATGGTTGTATCAACTTGTATGTACCAAATTACTGTGGTGAATATTATCAAGGTTGTTCACAATATACACTAACTCTGCCCTTTTGGTTTTATGGGTGGTTGGTTCAGTAATTATGAGATACATTTCCCTCAGGTTTTGAGAGACACATGTGTATGCTGATCTCTATAAAAACACGAATTCATACAAATTGGAACATTTCTTAAAATAGCTAATTGTTTTTGTCTACATTTTCATCTTACTTGGCCAAAACCCAAAAGAGGCCAACAACATTTCTCCCTACAAGGCTGGTTGAGATCTGTGCACTGACCTGCAGCCTACAACACATTAAACGGCTGATCACTTGCATAGAGTCTGTGTTGTAAACCATTATCAGCTTTGATATAGCCGTCTGAAAACAAACCAGTGCAATCGTAAATTCAGTTTTCTATGAATACAAAGATTGACAAAATCAGTTATTATTTAAAATTTGGGTTGATAATTAAATACATAATAAACCACACAGTGCATCTTTCCAATTAAGGAAATAACGGAACGAAAGTGAAGAACTATCACCTGGTGGCTCCAAATACATAATATAAGAAGCAAACTGACTTTTTGATGGATGTTGGGGCTTTGTCAGCTTGAAATGAGTCACAGCCATACATGTGAACAAATTTGAATGATTTCCTGCTTATTTAGCCTACTATTCAGTCCCCTCTCTGTTCTTTTATCCTGCTGTTTCACTGCCACTTGTTCTCAGGAGCTCTCAGCCCAAAATTGCACTGACGCACCCATTCACCTTCTCAGCGGTGGTCCACTGTACTGACACAAAGACGCACATGCAAAATTGCGTTGAGGCCCCTAGTAAGTAAATAGGCTGTTTATCACCCCCCTATAAAAGCAGCCCTCTTCCTCTCTGGCATGCTTCCCCTGTTCAGCTGGTGAAAATATGAGAAGTGAATTAGAGTCTAGAAAATGTGTATCAGTTGTGAGGTTGAGTCCGGTTTGGTTTTGCACACTAGTGCTTATTTATTTATTTATTTAGTTTTCTTGGCCTAAGTGTAAAGTTGTGCAATTATTGTTGTGATAAGGGTTTTGTTTGCGATCTAGATTTAACTTAGTTAGCTGAGGTCCATATCAGTAGTGGCCAAGCTGGCAGCCCATAAGGTCTGACAGGTTGTGAAAAGACCTGGGCTCCTGGTATGCTTGATTAGGGGATTCCTGAATGGCTTTGTTTGGAGAGGTTCATAGACTCTGGAACAAGTGCCCAAAATTAAGCTGCTATCATAAATCACAGTTTCACACATTATTGTGGCAGAGGAAGCTATATATGACACCTGTGTATCTAAAGGTGGTGCCATAGGTATGCTGCTGCTTTCAAACTGTGGCCTCGCAGTCCATACGTAACAATGAGATATCAATATGCCTGGCAAGCTGGAGCCCCTGCAGGTTTCTGTCTAAGGGAAGTAATCACACTGTAGTTCTGGTTTGATGACATATTCTATTGCTGATATTCATTTATTTGATTTATGCATGCATGGGCTTTCCTGGGCTATAGCCCAGGGGCCCGGCTGCTAAGGGGCCCAGAAAATACCAAAGTCATCCAATGCCTTAGAGGAGCAGCCGTTTCAGACCATCTGAAGTTTCAGTTGGCGCATGCGCTGTTTCAGACTAACTGAACGGGTCATAAGGTCAATTATGATTGGCTGGGCAGGTCACAAGGTCGACTCTGATTGGGCGGATAGCATGTCATCAGAGGTGTAGGCAAGTCGCCTACAAATCATCTCTGATTGGATGGATTGTTTTCATTTTCTAGTCCGTGATTCTGATTTTCGATCCCAAAAACTAAAGTGGAGGATATGCAATTACTTTTTTTAGTTATCAAATTAATATGAAATTAAGTACATAGTACACTCTTACCATTGACCACGTTTACATGCACATCATTATTTTGATCTTATTCATAAAAATCAAGTATTCCGAGTTATGATACAGCCCATGTAAACACCTTTTGCGAAAAGCAAAGCCCTTATTCCAAATAGGCTAAATCCGAATAAGAAAGGTCGCTTATGCCTCCAATGAAAAACATGTAAAGTAAACACCTTATTCCCTTTACTACTCTTAAACACGGTCTGTGCATGTAGAGATTGGTAAGATGTCTTTGGTGCATTAGGCGGCAGAAAGATCAGTGTTGCCAACTGTCTGTGGTCGGTGTAAGATTAGGTAAACTTGATGTCATACTGGGGATCCAAGATTCTGCTGCAATAGAATCAATTCCACTGTAGAATCGATTCCATGGCTTTGGAGTTGACTCTTGATTCCAAAGTGTGCGTAACAGACCTTTAGGTTCAATCAGAGAATAGATTATTTTAAGAATTGACTCCCAGACCTGATCAAAGACTTTGCTGCGTGGAAGTCAAGAAGAAGACGGCTATAAAGAGGTAGGCAATAGCCATCCTGCTTTTCTATGTGCTGCTGCCTGTCTTTGTCTGTGCTATGCCATGTAACTTAATTCAGGCTATTGCTCATATTGCAAAGGCCTGGTGGCAATGAATCATGTTCAGTGACAGTTTTTGGCTATGGAATTGAAGGCTGATGTAAATCAATGTTTGTCTTTTCTGTTGTGGCTGCTGTTGAAGGTTTTGAGTTGTGACAGGATAGCTGTTTTATGGGTTCTCATGATTGGCTGGATGGCAATGCCATACGTATTCCTCTTGGTCACTATTCCTCTCTTCACCTCCCACTCTCTCTCTCTCTCACTCACTCACTCACTCTCTCTCTCTCAAAAATGTTGTGGTAACATGCTGTGCACTGGACATTTATGCTTCTTTCAGATGTGCTTTTATTTTTTGTTGCTTTTCATTTTGTGGCTCAGTGAGTGATGTGTGTATCTGATATTATTTTTAGCACTGACTGTGGCAGTGGTGGCGCTCCATTAGAGGTGTGCATGTGATTGGTTGAGTATTAGACCTTTGGCCGGCTGCAGCAAGAGTTTCCTGACAGAACTTGCTATGCGCACTTCGTTCGCGACGCTTATGTGTTATGAACTCTGAACTTATGAACTCATACTCAACCAATCAGAATCCTTACTACATTATGTATTTTGGCAATTCTGTACAGAACAGGACATTACACCTGTTGACACCATGAGCATCTTCTTAAAGGATAATTCCACCCAAAAACAACATTAACCTTATTGAACAGATCAAGGTGCAACTAATTAAGTCTTTCTTTGTGGCTGGCCAAAAAAAAATCTGTACTGAGTCATTTGAATATATAGTTGAAAATACGATAGAGGTAAACGTCATTTTGATGTATACCTCTACCACTTCCTAATTTTTGAAAGACTACAGTGTTTTCAAGTGGGTGTGTAAATTACATGGCAAGTAGGCGGAGCCAGCGAGGGAAGAATTATTGCCTGCATCTCACTGTTTTGAATAGGGCTGTGGTAGGGAAACATCGTAGATCAAGCTAGCTATCATTGTTATTTTATTATAATGTCAGAAAATTACATTGATAGGCTACGTTATTTCCTAAAGATGTTTTGGCAAACTAAACCAAACAGGACTCGAGTGCTGTCGGTTACAGAGTGGAGCTCCTCCGATATTCCCGGATTCCCTGTAGTCTACATTTTCCTCTGCCTTATTGAATCACCCAGTAAGGAACCATGTCAACTAACGTTACATTATGATCCATGACCATTAAGTAGACTAACATTAGCTAGCTGACCATAATTGTACGGTTTCGCTTTGAGCATTCGATTACAGAAGCAATGTATTTTTCCTGGGCTAGTGCATTAGCAACGGGTTTCTTGGCATAAAACAAATTGTTTTTTAAATATGTTTGCCATGGAATAGGCTACAGTAGCTAACCTTGCATTTGTTAATGAAAGGAGGTCGGATTTCGGGGTGATAAATGCATAGTTTCCATGTTTTTACTAACATCAGTGCGTTCGAGTTGCACTGGGAAAGTTTTGGCCTTGCTAGCAAACATAGCTAAAATGGCTAACAAGTAGCCTACAACAATGACGTTTTAACTTTGTATTATGTTTAATATTCTGTATCAGCATGTTGGTTCGGTACAAAAGCATTTCATGCTGAAAAACGGGATGTTGGGGTTGATTTTCCGACATGGAACCGGGGTGCGTAGCCTAGCTAAATGTTACAAACTTCTGGCTAGGCTGGCTAATGTTTTCACAATACCAAACGTAAATAAATGAAGGGCCATATTTCCTCCGTTTTTCTGGAGACTAAGCTAATGATGGTGGTATTTTCTCAGTATAAGTGGTACATTAGTGGCTAACTTGCCAGTGAGTTACAGTGAGTATACATAGTCTCTAAGAAACGCCACAGACAGGCACTACACTAGCAGTAAAATGCCCAGCCCCTTGGCCTCCGCTTCTGAAACGTCATTCAGTTGGCGTGGAAACCTGTTGTCTGTGCCTTGGCCGTTGTAGTTTATCGTAAACCATGTACCTGGTACATGCGAATAGTTTGGGGCTATATCTCTGCTCTCACTAGAAAGTTGGCTGAGAGCTTATTTTAATCAGGAAGAGAGCTACTTTTCTACTAACCAAACATCATTTTTTGGGTGGAATTACCCTTTAAAGATCTTACAATAGAGAAAAAGAAAATAAGAACAATCTTCCTAATTATCTGCCTGTGTGTGAGTGTGTGTGTGTATGTGTGTGCGTGCATGTGTTTGTGTGTGTGTTAAAGGGCTCACAGAGCTATTTGACGGTACTCTGCACTTAGCAAGCCCTGTAGTTTCTTTTTGTCCCTGGAGACAGTGATGAATGGGTTCTTCTTGGACACAAGGCCTGTGTGTGAAAAATTAATTATAAATTCCCCATTTTCATACATTATCTCACCATTGTGTTACATATAACCTGACATATGATAATTACATTATATTTGTCTACTATTTGCATGCAGTATGTAAGCAGGGGCTAGCATCTGAATCAGGACATTACAACATGTTTGGAAGGAATATGCAGTAGAAGCTCCGAAATACAATACGATCATTGAAAACTTCCAAAGTGAAGCAAACACACAAAAATGTAATTAAAAAAGGAGAATGGACAGTTCTCACTTTTACTTAAGCTAAATTTAAAAAACGAGATTGCTATTCATTTTTTTTCTCGTTTGAAATGTTTGTAACTTTAAAAGAGAATGGACAATGAATCCCCACTTTTACTTAAGCACTTTTTAAAAAAGAGATTGCTATTTATTTTTATGTTGGCTATTGCCAACATCTCCTTTTCTGTGGCCCACTAAGTTTGGTCCTTATCTAATTCTGACAGTATAACCCCCCACACACATGCACAGGAAACTCACACTTGTGGAGTTGAGTTCCAATTTAATGTGCTGCTCCTAAAATGAAAAGTGCACTTGCTATGAATAAAGTATGCCTGCAGCACAAGAATAACCTGTCTGTAGTTGTCAGCTCTAAGCAAATAAATGTTGAGATGCCATTAAAAAAGAATGTATGGCTTTTCAGAGAAACTGAAGGTAATTGAAAAACACACTAGAAGGATTCATGGGTGAAGTTCAAAGCAAGTTAGAAATGTTTTTTACCGTGTCATAAAATAAATCGGCGAGGGAACATTGAAAAGGGAGCAGTGGTTTTTGGATGAACTGGCACCTTCTGACTGCCCAACTCTTAACTTAAACTGCTTCTGGAACTTTTAAAAAACAATCGTGTAAAAAAAAAGATCTTCTGAGGTGATCATCTAACAAGGTTTAAAGAGGATTGCGCGTGCTAAAATGGAAAGATACATTGATTTCTCATTTTTGCAGGTTAGCATATACCCTACTCATACCCTACATTGCTGCCAGTCACTTTTTATAATTTTCTTAGAGATACTATGGCTGTGCCCGCAAAATAACATGTATAAACAATGCTGAGCAGAAAAATGCCCTCAGAAAGCCGTGTAAGTTCCCACTGAGAAATTCAGATGTATAAAATAGCACGTGCTGTGAGAATCTGCGTATCTCTGCACACGCTGGACACCATATGTACGCAACGTTTGGCGTCAGTGTGATATGGTGACATAGTGATCGAAAGGCAGAGGTAGAAAAACCAAAACCTTTTTTAAAAGCAGATTTACAACTTTCACCCTGAGCGTTCTTTAACGCATTCTTTTACTCAGAGTTTTATACATGTGGCCCCTTATTTGGGATCTTAGTAAATTGACCCCTAAATGTTCTAGATATCATAATTTTTGTTTAATTATGCCACTCTCTTGGAGACCAGCTCCCCTGAAAAAAATATTGATTTTAGCTGGACCCTGATAGGCAGTTATAAATGGGATGTATATTGCCAGCTTTATCAATGGAAAGTGTGGCTTGTTTGAACTTACTGTACATTTTTTTTTGCATCAGTGACAACAAAGATAATATATTTTAGGAGCTTGATAAGGCATAATTGCATTAGCATTGGGGTTTATACTCTGTTCGGTTGAACAGTCTGCCTTTAACTCCAGTCTGGTTTTAAACTGAGAACATTTGAGGTTTGTATCTGCAATGTTCCCCGCTACATTTATTGCAAGCTTATAAGTAAATGTCCTACTTTGGTATTTTATTACTGGCCAGACACCGAAGAGTAAGATACTAAAAAATGTTGCTATTCTGAAGGGTTTGCACACACGCAGGTGGAGATGGAGACAGCTGCATTTCCTGACAAAATGTGAAAAATGCTGAGTGAAGCAAGAACACTTTTCCCTCCAAAATACTGGATATATGCCCAGAGATAGAGGCGCTACAGCTACTCAGGAAGAATGGAAGGAATATGGCATAGTATAGGTATGCTGCCAATCTGAGGGCCAGTGAGAGATACTATACAAAATAAATGCTTAATTTAATTTATGGTCTATGGTTTCAACGCATCATACATGTGTTGTTATTATTATTATTATTATTATTATTATTATTGCTGTTGTTGTTATGATTGTTTTTGTTGTTGTTGTTCAATTTTTATGTTTTATTTATTATTTCAGCATATGCATTGGGTTAGGCTAATAAGGCCAACAGAATATTCTTGTCTGTTAGATCGCAAGGAACAGACCTTTAGGTTCATTGCTCACAGGAAGAGTAAAACAAAACAACGCTATATGCAATATAAAAAAAATCTTCCTCTAATTGCACTGGTGCCATATGGTTGGTACCAGATGACCCAATGTGTGGAGTGATTCACCCCTTAGTTTTAAAAGATAGCACCTTCATTAGTGCATGCCCTTGTGCTCTGTCAGAACACATGGGGGCATTTTTGTGTTGCACACAACCAGCGAAAGAGCTATCATTTTAATTAGCTTCTGTGATTCAGACCTTGTTGCAATTAGTGGTGGTGTTCTTTCTGCCCAAAGTTTCCCGTACAGACATTCACATTCCCCAGCAGGGCAGCCCTGGGCACAGCATCTGGGTTTTAGCTCCTTTTGTTTTCTTTTTTTGAGGCTTTGATATCTCTGCTTTCAATCTGTTCACTTTCTTCCTTGTCTTTAATTTAGCGCTATGTTGGTGAGAAAACAATTTTGTGAGAAAGCGTATCTATATTGTGAGCTGCAGTGGCAATATCTGTAACAATATCAATAGTGCATGTAAGTCAATAGTGCAAGGAAGAGAAAAGGCAGCCTTCACAAACACAACCTGATTTCACTTTTAAGCCATATTATAAGAAAACATTAAGTAAAAATATATTTTTTAAAACATGCTGGGAAGTACAATAGCAGCACAAGACACAATGAGTCAAAGACTAGCAGCCAATAGCTGTAGTGGCAGTGTGTTCTTGTTTGTAGAACACAGAGAGCAGGTTAATCCCACGCTTCCTGTAAAATGTCACTTTGAGCCCTCAGGAAAAAAGAAGACACTGAAAACTTTCACTCTCAGCTACCTTTTCTCCAAACCTTCTGCAGATGAAATGATTATGTGGTTTTCTGCCTGGTCTTTGCTTGAGGCACTGAATTTAAGCAATGCTATTTCTTTTATGGCTGTCATGGTTTTTATATTCATGTCCCTTTATTCCAAGGCCGAGGTAGAGCCGGGTATACAAGTATAAAAGTGTCCCCTCTGTTCTGAAGGCTTACCTGTCACCTCAGGAATATTCCTCAACATCAACACACTGCACTGTATCTGAACTCCAGATTCATAAATTATTAATGCAAACATGAACACATTAATTTGTGGATGATGTTTGCCATTTCTTGCCATGCAGAAATATCTCTCTCTCTGTGGCACACACGCACACAAAATGCATGCAAGAGCATGTACACATAGGAATGCACAGAAAGACTAATATGTATTGCACTTACAAAAACATCTTATAAAATCGCAGTCTTTGTTGGTAAAAAAATAAATTTATGAATTATATCCAAAACAGGCTAAGGAATGAACATTTATTTTCATTTTGATCCGATCTCCCTGTGTCAGTCAAGCCCACTCAACAGACTGTCAGAAAGATAATTAATTCAGAAAATGTACTTCACTCATTTAGTCCCAATTTCCCACTTGGTTGATCTAATATCTAAAAAGGAAAAAAGCTGAAATTGGGTTATGGCCATGCAGTTGGTAACCTTTAACCTTTGGCATTCTGGCCATAGCTAAGTAGTTAAAATCTATGTTAAGATTACATCTGAATAAATGTTTAATTATTATAAGTCCATATAATCCCTTTTGTAAATGACCCCAACAGCTACCTGAGCTACCTTATTTTAAATTGTATTCAATGTTATTTTAGAGGAACAGAGGAACACATAATTTGTTGTCACTTTATATAAATATATATATATTAAATTATATATGAGGCTAATTCTTTTGTCATATATACTCCATAACCATTATGTTAAGGCTTCATAAGCAATAACATCGTGATAAACATCAATTGATACACACCATCATAATGTGTGCTACGTATTTCACCATCCATTTAAAAAGTGATGATTTCAAATTATAATTACCTTTTTATTTATCCAGGTCAGCATGACACACAAAAAATATTTTAGCTAAATGTTTTATTTATTAGTGGTTTTCAACATTTACCTAAATGTTTTGTAAATGTTTCATAGATTTATGCAAATACAGTAGTTCATACATATACTAAATGTCTAGTTTCAAAAAGGTACAAGACATGTATGCACAAAACATTCAGCTAAATGTACAAAAAGAAAAAGAAAAAGGTCATGAGAATTGAACGCTGGTTTTCAGCATGACAGTCTGCTACCCAAACCACTACAACCCCCCTCCCCCATCTTATGTAACTGAATATATTAGGATTTTAACAACCATTGCATAAGCACCTAATATTTTTTAAAGTTCAAGCAAATGTTTTATAATACCTAATTAGGTGTTCCAGATACATATTTCACATACAGACTTTCTTTGTTCTACACTGGGCAAAAGTCTATGTCTGGAGAGCCACCACGATGTCATGGTGTAATGCGGCGTGACGTGTGAGGTTAAGGGGAGGAGACAAGACAGGGAAAAACACACACCAAGGCTACCAACCGGCTCACTGTCACACGCCAAAGAGTAGAAGCGCAAACGCCAGGTATTTCAGTAAGAAAACCAAACAAGGCGAATGGAAACAAAGCACTAGGCTCCCATACTTCTACGAGCTAAGTGACTAAAGAACGAGCCAGAAATAACAAACGCCCTGTCTTGGTAAACGAGACGCATAATAACAGGCGAGTAGCATAATGGCACAAACAAAACACACAGCCAATAAACACTGCAAAATAATACGAAATAGTATACGAGGAGGAGAAAGGAACGGAGATCTAATGTTCCAATGCTACTCTCATAGACTCGCAGTCACACGCAAACATGTAAACAAAAATCGCCCAGTCTCCCTGTGAGGAGACGTACCCGAAGGGTGAACAGAACTACAGTTCTGAACAAAATCGCCAAAAACTCCATGTACGAAGACAAGTACTGATGGACGAACAGGACAGCTGCATCGGAATTACCAACACAAGCTCAATAGAAAATACACGCCCTGCCTCTAAGAATAAATAAAGCCCTAAAGTCAGTATGATAAAACGCCCTGTCTCTTAGTAAGAAACTACCATACAAATACACACAAACAAAGACTCCTCTCACTTTCATGGAAGACAGCAGACAGAGAGAGGGGAAAGAGACAGAAAAGGGCAAAGATCTAGGCAACAAACGAACAAAGGAAGACCAGAAAGCGGTGACAGAAACGAGCACACAAAAAAGGAATTCAACCTGAAAGCTCAAGTCCCGCAAAACTCCAATAAAAGCACAACGGAGCAAAACGGTCTCCTTAAAAACCTAGACCTAATCATACGACTAAAACTTTGAAAGGGCAAAATAAACCGCACACAAAACAGCACAAATAATGCCAGAAAATACACCACAGTACAAACAACAAACAACCAATATCGAAGCCCAGAACGAAGGGAACATGGGCTTATATAGCTCACCGGTAAAACATGCACACCTGTGAACGCTGACAAGACTTCTCCGCGAAAAGACTAGACGGAGCCAAAACTCCACTAACGGAGCAGCGCCCACGCGTGGCGACCGAGGAACACAACCGCAAGGGAAAAAAGGTCATAAACCATGACACATGGTTGTAATAATTGATGGTATCATTGGCATGAGGGCATCTGCTGATGTCTTCTACAAACATGTTTATGTGTTATGAGTTTTTGACATACAGTCAAAAGGCCCCCACTTTCTTCTCCACTTTATCAGTCTGGGGAAGAACAAAACAATATATGCAGTTACACTAGAGTGTCATGGTTTTGGACCCTGTTGTCCTATGCGGTCGTTTTCCTCGGTGGCCACGCGAGGGCGCTGCCCTTTTGGTGGATGCTTGCTCCGCCCTGCTGAGTTGGGGGAGTTTCTGGTTAGCGTTTCACCTGTTTGTGGTTCCCTGAGAGTTATATAAGCCTACAGTTCCCTTCGTTCTGGGCTTCGACATTAATTGTTTATTGTTCATTGTTTGTACTGGTGTTATTGTTGGCGGTGAATTCTCGTACCTTTTTGGCTATTCGCCTATTTTTAGCGTCTCTTTTAGAGGCAGGGCTTATTTCTTACTGGCTTGGTTGTTGACTATCTCGTAGAAGTTTGGGACCGTAAATCTCTGTTCCATTTCGCCTCGTCTCCTTCATTCGTTTTCTGAGAGGCTGTTGTGCTATGTTGCGTAGGTCTTTTGGTAGCAGCCGTCCTGTACGCCCTTTTTACCTGCGAGACGATTGTTGTGAACTGTTGTTCTGTTTCGTTCTCCGGGTGTTTGTCTCTTTATATGGAGCTTGGGCGTTGTTGTGGACGTGTTTGTGTGTGACTGCGTGTGTTCTAATTATAGCATCGGAACGTTAGCTCTCTGTTCCATTTCGCCTCGTTATATATTTATTCTCTGAGAGACCTGGCGTTTTGCTTCTACTCAATTCCGTGTTACTTGAGCCAGTAAGTAGCCTTGGTACGTTTTTCCCTGTTTAGTCTCCTTCTCGTGGACTACGTTCCCCGTTGTTGTGATTCAGGGTTTTATTTATATTGAGGCTTCATGCTATTATGTTTGCGTAAGTCTTTTGTTGCAGCTGTCCTGTTCGCCTTTTTGCCTTTGAGACGATTTTGTTGCGAACTGTTGTTCTGTTTCGTTCTCCGGGTGTGTTGTCTCCTTATGTGGAGCTTGGGCGATGCTGTGGACGTGCTTGTGTTTGACTGTGTTTTTAATAGCCTCGGAACGTTAGCTCTCTGTTCCATTTCGCCTCGTTACATTTTTCCATTTGTGAGAGGCTAGGGCGGTTGTTTTATATCTAGCTTGCGTTAGTCTGTGGGTAGTAAAGTTATGGGACGACGGTTCTTCGTCGGCTCACCTGTAAAATGTTTCTCTCTCTTGGGAGATCGGGTGTTTACCCTCTTTGTTTTATGCATTGGACTGCGAGCCTTTTTATATCGCCAGGGAACATTAAATCTCTGTTCCTGTTCGCCTCGTTACGTTTCCCCTTATTTAGAGGCAGGGCTTGTTTTTGTGTTTGTGCTTGTCAGTCAGATAGCCTATAGTTTCTGTGCAGCTGTCCTTTCTTCTTTTCTGCTTGTTCTCCGGGTATGGAGTTTTGGGCTATTCTGTTCAGAACTTTGTTCTGTTTGCCCTTCGGTGCTATTTGTCTCTTAGTGAGACCGGACGATGTTGTGGACATGTTTGCGTATGACTGCGAGTCTCAAACTATACCTTGGAACATTAATTACCTGTTCCTTTGCCTCATTACCTTCCTCCTGTCTGAGAGGTTAGGGCGTGGCTGTTTTAAGCTTGGTCATTTTTGCTGGTAAGGTTATGGGACTGCGGTTCTCCGTCGGCTCGCCTGTAAAATGTTTCTTCCCCCTGGGAGATCGGGCGTTTACCCTCCTTTTGGTTCCGCATTTGACTGTTAGTTCCAGCTTATGTATTTAGCCACTTAACATTATATCTGTTCTTTCTCCTCCATTAAATCATATTCATTATTTGTTGACTATTGTTTATTTGTTTGTGCCTTTACGCTACTCGCCCGTTCTGATTTGTCTCGTTACCGAGACAGGGCACGTATTTATTTCTGGCTGTTCTGATCCCTGTTCTAGCGCTCTATTTACTTGGCGTTTTGACAGTTAGCCGGTTAGTAGCGTCTGTCGTGGTGTTTGTGTTCCTTGTCTTGTCTCCTCCCATATCTGCGGGTATCCCGCCTTAGTGGCCTAAGGGCTTGATGAATCCCCTTGCTGCGTTTGGCTCCTCCCATCTCACACGTCACGCCCCATTACATAGAGTGCCTATAACTGTGATGCTTGGGCTTAATAATAATAATGATCATGGTTCAAATGTGAGAAAGCCTAGAAACAGTACATCTGCAATATATTTCATTTACACCAAAAATAGAAAAGGCATACCAAAGTGTTTAACCCCCGCCAGTCCGTATTCGGGCGAGAAGTGGTTTCGTTTATTTGCATATTCATTGCATTTGTATACGGTGAGGTTTTTTAATAAGCTGGTCACACAATATACCCTTTGAAAGTGTTAAAGTTCACAATTCTATCACTATGAACTATTTTATGATCCCAGCGTTATAGCGACAGTGGTGCCTTATTTTGTAGCATGACACTAAACAGGCTCAGTCAATACTTGGCAAAACTCAATCCGTACATTCTGTGTGCTCCACGGAAATCCGCAGACCACATTAATAACGGTAAAGTTGGTAGAGTATTCTGGGGGCAATTGTAACAGGGGTCAATTGCAACGGCATAAAATTGCACCAATCTGAAACAAGCGAGAGCTGAGATTCCATCCAGCAAGCTAGCTAGTTTCATGTGTTCAGAGTTGGGGGCAATTGTAACAAAAGATTGTGTTACAATTGACCCCTGTTACAATTGCCCCCAGAATACTCCATCCTTATCCCAGCAAAATGAATAAATAAATAAATAACTTTTTAGGCGAGAAAAAAAAAAAAACACGTCCACTGTGTTTGAGCTTCTGTTATTTTGTTTCAGTAATATTTAGAGTAATTCTTGGAAAACTAACTCTCAAGGGTTACCTGACAGCAGAGACCAGGATTATGCTTGTAGTCAAAGGGGTTCAAGTAACCTTTTTATTTTTAGGCTTCTTTTTTTTAAAAGTGGCGCTAGAGAAGGGGTTAAAGTGCTACTAAATAAAGAGTAGATAGATCCCTTAAGAGAAATGCTCTCCTCACAGAATGGACATGCTTGCAAATCATTTTCTAAGTACAATGCTATCTTTGAAATAAGGCATTAACTTGAAACAAAGCAAACAAAACGTAAATTGTTTTGTTTGCTATTCTTCAGAATAGTAGTACCTTAGAGGTAGAGAGTTAAAACCTGCCTTAGGGGAAAAGAGCAGGTGATTGGCATCCCTGTGAGAGGGTGATATAGTAGTGTGCTGTGAATGGGAGGGTCCCGTCAGGGGTCTTACGGTGCCATCAGGAGCTGTTAAAGTCCCCAAAGAGCAACTCCCAGCGTGCACTCTTTCACATGGTAGAGAAAATAGCTATGTTGTGATCTGACAAAAATCCAATTTTTGATTTCACTTTGGTAAGACAATAAATTAACAGCCTTTAAATATTAATGCTTGGCTTTTTCATCCCAACTAAGCTGAGCACTACTGCACCACATATGTACAATTTAACCTGCCTTTCTACAGCTTTGATGAAGAAAAGTAAGGATCTGATCCTTCAATAGCTTCTAAATGATTTATGCATGTTTTCCAATGTACATCTTCTAACACATGAGCAAAACAACAATTTGGTTGATACAGGCCTCACAAGCAGAGTAGAACACTGTTACTGGAAGAGAAGTGAAATTATAATATACGATTACTATGAATGGCAATGAAACACACTACCATGTATTTTCTGTAGACCTGTTTGTGGTGTTTCAATGACCTTCGGTATGCACTTATTGTATGTTGCTTTGGATAAAAGCGTCTGCCAAGTTAATGTAATGTATTTCAAATCAGACATTATGGAAAATAAACATTTCCTGAAAACCGTTATGGATAAAGCCTCTTCGTAAATAGATTGTAGGGGTTCTATTTACATACACATATTGATTTATTGTACCATAACAATCACTCTCTCTGAAGTTACCATTTGACATAATACACAAATGTAAGTGTGACAGCTCTTCGTTCGGTCTTGAAATGATCTGATGTCCTGTTTTTATGACCTGCAGGGTGTTGAAAGCTCAAAGCCCTGCTCACCGTGAGCAGCATGGGTCCAGAGTCACAGCACACGTGTCATTCCTTCTCCCTGGGGGAAGGGCGTCTTTTCAGGGTCCCAACAGAAGCCAGGGGCCCCGGGAGAGACATACAGCAGCGCTGTGCTCCCCAAGGAGACCTAAAAGCCACCTCAACCGCACCTCTCCTGAGAACACTCTGGCCCTAAATGAGCAGCTTCCTGTCATCTCTACTTTTCCCTCTTTTATCTTCTATGCACAGGGTTTGTGACGGATACACTAAACACTGTAAATTAGGAGCACAAGCCAGTTGATGTCTCATAGGGGATGCACGTTATGTATGTTAAAAATAGTCATTCTGAAATTTGCAATGATAAATTATTACCTGTATATTATGGATATCAGAAAATGTGCACATTTATGAATCTGTGAAAATGTGTACGTATTATGTATCATTTGAACGTAGCCACATTGCAATCCCTCCTGGGGAAATGATACAAATTTATTTTGAAATAAACTGTGACACTCTCTGTCCCCGTTCCCGTTTGTGCTCCTTGTTTTGCCCTGTTCTCGCGTTTCGTGTCTTGTTTTCATGTTTCTTGTTGGTCTTCCTCGTGCTGCAGACTGGGCGCAGTTCCCCTCTTTGTTGTCACTAGTTTCCTCTCGCGTTTCCTCCGCCTGTCACGTTCCTTTCTTCGCTTGCATTCCTCACGCTCTTTTCTCTGTTAATCACTCTCGCGTACATTCTCACGCTACACGCATTTATTGGCCAATTGACTCTCATATATATTCCTCGGTTTTTCGTTGTCTTGGGCCGGTTCGTTAAGTGTTGTTGGGTTCGAGTTCGCTATGTTTTGTTAAGTTTCGTTGTAGTAATACTCTGGTCTTGTCTCATCTGGTGCTTAGTATCTAGCTTTGTCTTGCCTTGCTTAATTTAACTCTTGCTAAAAGCTGCGTTAACTCGCCGCTTATCTAGTCTTGCCTTGCTGTCAATTAACTCCTGTCTACCAGTCTGCAGCTGTCCGTGCCCATCCTGTCTGCTTTCCAAGTCTACCAATCTGCAGCTGTTTGTGCCCACTCTACGCTGCCCCGTCTCCCGCTCCCCGCTCCTCCTCTGCTGCACCTGCCCGGATTCCTGCCACCATCCAGTCCCTGGCCTCTCCCGCTCTCCCACTGCTGATCCATTACTGGTTTCTGTTTGTCTGTCTGTTTGTCTTGAAACTCTCCCTATGATTCAGGAGTTCTGGTTGAAGCAATAAATTACCTGGATTGTTGCAATTCCTGTCTCAGAGTCGTGCAATCGAGTCCAATCCCTTCTCGGACCATAACATAAACCTTGGGTTTTTATCACATATCAGTCTGACACATCAGCAAAACAGCCAAAGTTGTTTCGTAAGGCACAGTGTATGACTCAACATGTGGTGTATACCACATCATGACGTATACATCACATAGATGAATAGTTGTAGAGGGAAATGGAGGGGATGGGTAGAGCACAGGTGTCTTGGTTATAGTTCACTGTGGTGCCAGGTACTGCTGGGTAGCGGTCTGGAGAATGTGAACGGTGAGGTGCTAGTTTGCCAGGTGGTCCACAGATGTGAAAAGGAGGAGCATGAGGTAAACTTTCTACAGGGTGCCGCTTTCACAAGGAAATGCACCAGTTACAGTAAAAAAGAGTGGGATCCTTAAGTGCCAGCTCTGCACATTAACACGGGTTACAATATCTGCCCTTCTGCTGGAACAAATATCTTCTGGTAGGGCACCTATGCTCTATGAATTGATATCAGTAGTTACAGCTTGTGCCAAACATATAGCAATTTTATAGTATCAGAACGTATTTGGAAACGTATTTGTAACTGTTTATTCAGCACACACCAGGGTCACACAACTTAATAGGCTGATTTTCTCAAAGAACCAACCTTGTTGGCTTTTAATGGAGGGTTGTATGGAATGCTATGTTCTCTTCACCCCCAACCTCCCCTCTCTTGGGTTTCTGCAGAAGGAAATCACAAAGGATTTGTTTCACACTGCTGATGAACAAGGGGTGAATCGGGGATTCATCATTTACATAAATGCTCAGAAAGTGGGTCATTTAAATAATTAAACATGAATTAAAGTGCATTGGGAATTACAGCCCAGACAAAATAGATGTAAATACCTTTATGCCTGTAACATTAATATAGAGCTGCAGCAAGGGAACTGCCATGAAATAAACTCAAGCAAAAAACAAGGTGTCATATGCGTAGGTTTTGGGGGAGACAGGGAGACATGTCACCCCCAATATTTTCATATAAATTGGTACCTAGACAAGCTAGTATGCTTGTGAGACTTGACGTTTGACTATGCAATACTGGGTGCTCCAGCAGTATGTCTCCCCCAAAGTTGAAATGAAACCTACGCCTATGGAAGGTGTACTTAATAAGGAGGAAGTGACATCATTTTAGAGGTCTCCCTATTTTTATGCACACTATTATTCATTAATTTGCTTGTTTAATATTTGCTTTGATAGTATTGAGTAGGTTGCGCAGATCCAAAATATTCAATCCTACTTAAGTGTCGTGATTACTAGCTCGCAAGAAATGAAACGCGAGTGAATGCTTTTTCCATGGCAATACACAGTGGCCTCCTCCATTATTCACAACCTAGAAAAAGATGGCAACGAAGTCTAGAAAATAAGCAGGTAATGAGCAATGTCGTATTCTTAAAAAAATGGGAACATTATATTATCTTATAATAATGTAGTTACAATTACAATATAGAGATTATTTTTTTAATAAATTATATTTAGTTTTTTCACAATGATAGGTGCCACCTGAGGGTTTGTGCTGTGGCTTGGAGACCACAATTTAGTATGAGCATGTTCAAGTCTGGACACTGAGAATACCCATTATAAAACGGTAATTTTGTGGTCAGACAACTATTTCTTGGTTGGCTTTAAGGACAGCTTGGGATCATCAACCTGAACGGTTCATCTTTGTATCCAAATTTGAGCTGCCTGTTGTTTTTTGACCAGGTTTTGAAAAAAAAAAAGAAATTAAAAATTAAAATAAAAAAAGCAGAACAATTTACTCTTTTCCAAAAGTGGTTTTCTCACTCACTCTAGATATAAATTTCATCAGTTTCATTTTTTTTAAAGAAAACACCATTATACGGAATTTAACAGGGCTGATATTTCATGTGCCCTTGGTCTGCAGTAAATCTGACAGGAATGCATGCTAGAAGCAATACATCAGATAAAAGATGCTTTTAGTCAGCGAAGTTACCTTGAAATATAACACTGAAAAACCTAGGATAATGATCATAGTATTTCATTTCTGAAGTGATTTACACACTTATTCTTGGGGTAAACCTATTCATCACCATGGGTGTAGAGAAATATAGTATATTAATATAGATACAAATGAAAAATATCAACATGGCTATCAGTTTATAATTGTGCTTGAATAAAATCTGAGAATGTACCATCAGGAGACATTGAGATCTGCTATCTTCGATGTCCTCTCAGCTTGTGGTTTGTGCCAACCTCGGGAATTCAATCATTCTATATTTACGTAGGGCAGATATAAAGTTATGGTAATTATTTTGTGGAGCATGAGGGTGAAATGATGAGGCATATGTACCAGTCGCTGAGGGAAGCGTTTGCCAGGTGGACCCTTCTCTGGTTCACTTTTTTCCGGAAGGGGGCTGGGAGGATACTGTTTCAGAAATGCCTTTGTCAGCTTCCACCTCTCTGTTCTGGGGAGAAACCAGATGCTTTCATAAGTCATTATTTCTCCCACTGTAACCGTGAGCTGACAAGCTGAATGTGCGTCAGCCTCTTTTCCACCTGCGGTCCTCTCTTTGCGGACGGGGCAGTGCACAGCCGAGCTCTCGGCGGCGCAGGACGTGCGGTGTAGCCCAGTCCAAACTCTCTGTTTGGGCTCTCCGTTCCCTGTTACGAGCTGGACCTCATTGCAGTGCATTGCAGCTACAATTTGACCGCACTTTGTGTGCAGGTAGGCATGGCACACATGTGGGTGGAACTAAATGATGTTTTGTGCAATTCATTTCCCCCTCCTCTGTTCCTCCGTAACAAATGATAGTTTGGATTGTGCTTGTTCTTTTCTTTGGCATTGCACTGAAATTACTTAATTTACCCCCAAACTGTCATTGATCATTTTATTAGCTTCAGAGAACTAAACTGATTTCAAATCCCTACAGCTGGGCAGCCAACATAAAAAATATATATATATATTGGCCCACCAGCCTCAAACATCTGATCTATGTTGGACAGAGAATTTTAAAATATTTTTATGACCCCCTCCCCCCCTTTTGTTCTCCCCAGTTTGGAATACCAACTGTATGTATCTGGAGCATGATGATACAATGATCCCAGCCAACTGAAACCCTACATTCGCTGAGCAACAATAGGGAACATTTTATTGTTTCACGTGTTTGACATTTAATGTTTGTGAATGCTATAGCTAATTATTACCTGTAATAACAAGTATTGTATTGGAGTTGAAACCTGGAGGCTTTCTTCTAATGATCTGTAAACTGCACTGTTCAAGACTTCTGAAACGAATGATAGTAAAATTGGTGAAAACGCTGATATCAGGAAGTTAAAAAAGGCCATAAAAAGAGTAAAGCATAAACAAATATAGACTTATTGATAATTTATTTACAGTAGTCTCTCAACCAATAGGTAAACACTGGTCTGGGAAGTGCAAAATTAACCAGTGTACGCCAAGCTCTTGCATTTGTGCCATCTTCCATGTTGCTACTGAATGGATGACAGGACTTATTCGTGTTGATAGCAGACGGTGCCGGAGTGAGAGACAGCAGGGCATTAATCTTACAGTGTTAGTGGAACTATCAGTTTTTCACAGCTCATGTATTCATCATTTTATTCAGATTATGGGGATAGCAATAAATGTCATACCATAAAACTTTCCATTGTAAAGTTAGATGCCATAAATCTTACTTCAGAGAGACAGAAGGGAGTGTACTTTTATTTATGTCTACTTCATAGTGTTCTTTCTCCTCTTTATGTGCAGCGGTGAGTACTATCATTTTGCCTGCAGGAAGAAAAAGAGGGGAAAAATAATCAAAGACCAAACTATTTTAGATTTAAGGAGGCTTATTGTGGCAATTTTGTTTTTATTTATTTTGTGTTTGTGTGTTGGGGCAGGTATGGCTACAACAACATGCCTCCATTCAACTGCGAAGCAATTTAAAAGCTGATTTCAGTACATTGAGCGAAACAGTTAAACAGGCTATTGGAAAGAAACCTGAGCGAATAAATCATGCCAGTATTGTACTCTCCCCAGAGTAAAACCTCTCCATCACTGCACGAACCAAATGAAAATAAAAATCAGAATTATGCATAATCAAATCCAAATCAATACCAAATCAAGCCTTCTCAAAAGTAGAAACCAACTGTATAAACCTTATATGGTCTATGGATCTCACAGGGCAGAACATAGTGCACAGAGAGAATGAAAGACACCTTTGGCTATTCTATGGTGTGTTTAATTGTGCTATATATACTAGATGCATTTCAAGCATTTAGAAAGCTTATAATGCACAGTGCATCAATTAATCAATCAACAACAACAAATCAGTCAATCAGGGGTACTAACAGGAACATAAAGTTGGCCTCTCTCTCACACACGCGCACACACACACACACACACACACACACACACACACACACACACACACACACACACACACACACACACACACACACACACACGCACACACTCACCTCATTCTTTCACAGCCTTCCCCCATTACTCTCTGATATGGCGGAGGTAGAGAAAGATCTGCACTGATAAAATCCCAATCTTCTCTAGCCTCTCTCTTGTCTTGACAAGGCCCATGAACAAGCTGATGTTCATGGTCAGCACAGCTCCAAAAACAAAGATGATCAACTTTGTCAGAGAGGAATATGGGCTTATCTGGCCTAAGTAATGTGTCTCATCCTCTTAGTTCATCCCCTGTCCTTCAATTTTCATTGCTATTTTTAAGGGGCCATTTTTTCATTAAATTCAGGGGGTGGAAATTCTTTGTGAAAGTGCGTGTGCATGTGCCGTGCACAGCCTCTGTATGATTTTTTCTTTTAAGTTTTTATTTTTTTACTTCATTAAACAGTAATGGCACAGATTAAGCTTTTACATCGTTTTTCTACTGTTACCATCAGCCAGTGGAGTAACGTTGCAGGGAATATAAATGCTGTTGCGTCAGATGGTAATACATGCTCCAAACCGTGCACTGTCTGCGTCCTGATTTATGTGTAAATGTGTTTGTCAGTTAACGGTAAATATACTGCTCCTTATTGGATCCTATGTTTTCAGCTGCTTTAGTTGCTAATTAAAAACTCATACATATGTTCATATGAAACAATCTGTTGCAGTTCCCTAAATTATAGTAATCACCAAAATAGATAAACAAGATTTCCTCCTTTGTATCTTTGTTTGCCAGGAAGGACCCAGGAGACATTTCCCATTTCACTCATTTATTATTATCATTTTTCTTGGTGCTTTGTTATTCCTTCCACTTTTTTCGCCACAATGTCTTCCCTTATGGAAATGTAATATACTGCAGTATATTCTTTTTTCATAAGGATTAATAGATGTAACATTTCCATAGGTGGATCTCTTATACCTATGAGTATGTCCACAATCCGTGGAATTATTTATATGAAATGTGACCTGTGAAACAGTATGTGTCCATTATAATTTTACAATAACATGCTATATCAAATCAAAATTGACTGACAACCTTCACATACCCAGCCACACTAAGGATACACGGATGCACACACACACAAACACCTTTCCCAGCATAAGGCCTCTCACCGGGTCCCTCTGGAATCTTCTGTGTACCCAAACCAGCACTCTGTCTCACGTAGACACCCATCTAGTGAGTGAGACCACCAGCATCCATGGCTCCCTGTGATTTGTAACATGATGGCCATCCCTCAGCCATACCTTAGACCCAGTGGCTGAGTTCCCACTATACTATAACTATACACAAAGGCACAATTGCACATACATTAAGCACGTCAACTGTCACTTTTCTCAGCGAATTTGGGAATGGGACACTGACAGTTAAATGTGTACTATACTTCTTCCATTCACATTGTCGTTGTTTTTCCCACAATGACTTGCAGGTTAACTCCAGTGCCTCTAAATGACACAGCCATTCAGTAAGCTTTGTCTTCACAGATACCAAAGCTGACAGTTCTGTGACAGTTCAGGTTAGTGGGGAACTAAGCCTATAACAAAAAGTTTGATTGCTAGGAAGATTCCAAATAGCAGGTAACATTGCAACATAGTATTTGAACCAAGTCACAACAACAAACACGATCATAAGTTTCTAGCATAAGGCCCATCAGAGGCCAGTGCCAAGTTACTGTACAGTAATGCCAGTGTTTGAGAGGATGCAAGCCTGAGTTTGAAACCCCTATTAGCAGCTCCGCAAACAGACAGCATTAATCTTAAAGTGTTAGCGTAGTCGTCAGCCTCGCAGAAGTCACCAACAGATACACTCCTTCCACAGCCAAGGTATTCATCATCTGTTGAAATGATTAGGACAGCAGTATGTGTCACACTGTATAGGTTTTTATGCCGCGGGAAGTTGGGAATCATAAATCTTATTTCAGGGGGAAACGGCGAAGAGGAGGAAGAACGCTTAACTTTTTTTTATTTTTTTTATATTCTAATTAAATTTATGAAAAACCTGAGGCTATATTTGCACCACGGAAGAATGTTATTTTCCTTTGTAATACCTGCGCGGAGAGCGGTAATGTGATTCAAAGCACCAAAATGTTCCCGGGTTTATGACACTCATCCAAAACTCGCCAACTGCATATTAACTGATTACAGTGTAAGAGTACCCTGCTCACTCTATCACGCCTTGCATGTCTCAAGAAATATAATATTCCACGAGGGTTTAATGTTGATAATCTTTTCAATAACATCTTCCTTGTGTTATCATTATCACAAACTAAAAAAAAAAATAATAATCATTACGGGCCTTCCTATTACAAATGTGCAGATTGGAACGAAGAGTCAAAAACACTGGATATAAATATGACTCATTAGAAACAAACGAGAAGGCTTTTAAGACAGGCATAGAGAGACACAGAGACAGTCACACATTTTGGCAAACGACTGAAGCCAGCTGATTCTTTACAGCTCGTAACGCTCTCCATTTTGTTACTCAGTTGACCCCCACCAGATTACATTTATTAAGAATTAACATAAACTAAACGCATTGTGTATACACAATGTATACACAGTGCTTTTCATACACGGTAGAATTTGAACGCTAAATGTTTTCTACACGTCACTGTAGTGTTGATTGTGTGTCACGGAGATGCTTTAAACTACAAGCGTTGGCTCTCTGCTGAACAGCAGTGGCTTGAAGGAGAGCAGCTGTCTCTGGCTGGCTTTAAGGACACATTTGTTATCGCATCCCCAAACCCCACCTGACCCAGTCCCCTGATTGGGTCATCAAGTGAGTAACCTACACGGAAAGGCCCAAGGTGGTAACGCACACTCGCGGAAGCGAATGGCCTCTTGGTCTTGCACACTCCTTTGCAAAGACGATCCCCCAAGAGAGTACATGCTACCCATTCTAAATGTGATGCTTCATCTGCGATCATTGGGTGAGTTCGGATCCAAAATTGATGCTTTCTTCCTGTCGTTCCCTTCCCTTGCTTCAAGGGGGGAATCCCCAAAATGCCAGGATTAAATACGGCAGCCACACCAAGTGGGATTAATTATATTCCCTCACTCCGTCATTTATCCTCCCCTCCATCAAGGGTATAAAACGCAAGCTTCCAGCAAGAAGGGGATGCCACAATGCAATGCTCGACACGGAAAAAGAGGGCGGTCACGTTCCAACTCTATGGGGTTGCACTTCTTATATTTGGTTGCGAGGGAGGTTCAGTTCTCGTCATTGTTTGTTTCTCGTCATTCCTCTCTTGCAGAGCACCTGTTAAGTTTGCTTGCTGCACGTCGCAGATTTCATCATAAGACAGCTCACTCGAGGGAAGAGAGCAAGGGAAGGGAATGTGTTAAACTGGATCCAAATGCAGCCATTGTCACGCAGTGTGTGCGTGCGTGTGCATATCATCTACACCCAGAAACAAAGGCTACCCCTACATGGATCCTGGCACAGTGGAAGCTGTGTGATTTAAGGAGCGTTAAGAAAAAAAGGGGGGTGGGGGCACCAGTTGATATTGTCTGAGGTGCCTGGGATTACCTGCTTTAACTATGTAGAAAAAAATAAATAAATTCACCACTGAGCAATGTGTCATAGGCTTAGCATATATACAGCTTTGTTTATTTGACCGTCTTTTGAGATACAAACTTAACACAAACTTAATACTTAACGAGCATTTTGTTTTTTTGAAGGTTGCTACTACTTTGCCGGCCTGGTGATAAACCATTATGGACAAAATCTGTTGGCCAGTCAGTGGATCAGCCAGTCAATCAATGAATGAGTGACATTTCCATTTAAAACACGTGGGAGACAATGTTTAAATGAGTAAATGAGTTCAAATTGATACTGTCAAGTTTCTTTGCAGCCTCCCGAACAAAACACATTTTTTACTTGAAAAAGGAGAAGGATTATTCTCGTTGGAAAGGAGAGGATTACCAAATTGATTGGGAATGGCCTCATGTTCACGGCAAAGTCAATACCCTGCTTGCTCTGAGACTGACTTAAATATGTCATACTGTGCGTAAAGATTCCGGCATTTTATTTGCCCCACACCGGTTTGAAAATCACCACAGCTTCTATAAATATATGGGCGGTTAAACCAAAGCATGCATCTTCTCTTCATGTCTGTCAGCAGTACAGCAACAGAGAACTATAAGACCTATCATGGCTGAACCATATGGAGTTACCTTTGCATCTGTATTGTACAATTAAAGCTTTGGACACTGCATTCAAAAAATATTCAATTGAAAGCAAAAATATACTTTAAAAGTTTTGAGATCAAATATTAATTGATTGATTATATCGACGGCAAAAACCTTTTTCGACATGCTCTCAGAACTTTTGCCCTCGGTGATACTCTTTTTGTTTGCATGTTTAAATTTTCAACGTGGTATCACCCGTACTCGTCACATAGCGACACTTTGGCAGAAGCCTCGGCGTCGCTCCTCTGATGCCAAAGGTAGCCTTTTGCGTCGTATATTGACAGTTGTGGCCACATAACTTTTCTTTGGTTGTGGCACTTCAATATTATGCTTTTTTTTTTTTCTTCATCCGGTACGCGCTCTTCCGTTAAGTAACGTTATGGCTAATGTTAGCTAACTTAAAATATACGGATAAATTATGTGAGCCCGAGTTACGTGAACTCCTGTGTTCGGGCTCGCCCACTATCTTAACAGTTCGGGCATGAGCCCAAGTTAGGTGAACTCCTGTGAGGTTATGTTTAGGGGTTGGGGGTGGGGAGCATGCTCGCGGTCAGTTACCAAGCAACCACATGAATATTCATGAGCAAAGCCTTCGCCATAGTAGGATTTGTGAATTTGCGACCGAGTGCGTCAACATGCTGACGCAAAAGGCCTCCTTCTGCATCCAAACCATGATGCCGTAGGCTGCTGCCAAAGCGTCACTTGATGACGCCTTGGGATGAGAACAGCCTGAAATTTTGGTTGCATGTTGAACACAATCCTGTGGGTGGAATCTATGCAGAGGTGAAGGCGATGCATCTCTACTGGCCAGTCCATTTTGGAGTGACAGTTTGACTACACCCACTGGTCGTTCCTTCCCGTGACTTTAAAGACTTTCTGTCTTGACGCAAACTGCAATGCCAGGGACATTGCATACTGTACATGCAAATACTTGTACTCGAAACGTTCAGGCAGTTTTGCCTACTTCCAGGTAGGAGAGGAGTGGTAGTGGGGGAGTGGAGGAAAGGAGGTGGGGAGTGAAGAATATTTGGACGCAGCCACTGTCTCAGCCTGTATCCGCCTACTACACAATTGTGAAAAATACTTTGTGGGGTGAGCGTGGGGGTGCATCCCAATAGAGTACTCAATTGAGTACGTCAGTCGTGGGCGGTGTCTGGTTTCGGAAGTAAATTCCCTATGGAAGATAGAATGGGCTTTGGAGACTATCGACTATTTCTTGAAATCTGATTTATGGAATGAGCCGAAACGTTCCTGGATTAGCCTGTGTGGTACTAGGATATATTTCATATTTCGCATGTTCCAATTTTTATTTTTTAAAGTAATGCATTAATGAATGTAGTTCGACTTGTAGTCCACTTTAACGGACTACATATCCAGTACTGCAACGCACGGGTGGTTCTCGACCAATAAGACATCATGATCTCATCTGTCTGACTGTGGCAGATGGGAGTAGCCTACTGCCGCTGAATGTTAGCTTGCTAAGGAGAGAAGCCCGCGCTTCAAGGTCAGAAACTGCGCTACGGTTAACCACATAAAGCAATTCTAGCTTTTAGTCCTTCAAGCTAGCTAGCTAACGTTAGGAAAAAAGTGTTTAAAAACGGAGCTGTGTGCTACTGCTGGCTAACGTTATATGACAACGTCTGGAGACAAGGCTGCATGTTCGGAGGGAATTATGGGACGTGTAGTTTTTAAACAGTGCCAGCGCTGGTATGTTCACAAAAAAAATACTAAAAGATAAAATATACTCGAAGCTGGTCCAGAAAAACGACATAGTTTGCGAACGGGCGTTATATTGAACAATCCAGGAAATTGACGGTAAGACATAATCAGTAGAAATGGTTTAAAAGTAAGCTTTAGTTAATGTCTACGCTCTAAATGAATGGGGAATTTACTTCCGAAACCAGCATGATGTAGTCACTTGAGTACTCGATATTCTTCACTCCCCACCTCCCTTCCTCCACTCCCACTCCTCTCCTACCCGGAAGTATGCAAAACTGTCTGAATGTTTCGAGTACAAGTATTTGCACAGTAAACAATGTACCTGACATTGCGGTTTGCGTCGAGACATTAATATTTAACCATTAATACGTAATTAAGATGTGATCAGCGACATTAGATTAAAACACAAAGATGCGTTTCCAGGGCACGGAGTCGAAGAGGTGGTAGTGAAGGAAGGCAGGGTGCATTTTTTGGACTATTGGGATGCACTCGTAGAGGTATCGAGAGGTACCTCCAAAGAGGTCCTCTGACATCACGATTGGGGCAGGGGCAGTGTGGGGAGCAGAAAGGAAATTTCAACCATTAGGGGCAGCACAAAGACGCGTTTCTTATGATATACAATATTATTTCAGAATTGTTGAAATAACAGAATGGATGAATAAGTTTCATTATAATGTAGGCATACAAACACGTTTACAGCGGGAAAAAAAGTGATTTAGGGTGTACTTACTCTTTAAAAGTCAATAGCCAGTTGGCCACAGAAGTTGTTCTCAGGTAAGTTTATACTAAGGGGCCAAGAACGGGCTTCACTCACTACACTAGTGCCAGTGTGGTTCACTCCAGTATAGGTCTTAGAGTGCCCTTTTTCAATGCACCAATGCTGTCAAAATACAAATTCAATAATTGTTTTCCCACAAGAACATGTAGTCACAATAGGTGTTTCGTCTTCGTCTAATGTCTCCCATTGTGTCATTTGGACAATATTTTAATATTTTGTGGACAGATCTGGGACAGCTTGCGTCACTGCCAAGTGCCTAGACACTGTGCATCACTCGGGGAAGGGGGCAATATCTTATGCCCTTTATTGATGACCTGGACATGGCCCAGATTTTATGACCATTTAAGGGTCCCCCTTTTTCCCTACTGTCTCTGGCTCCAATTTATACAACACAACGGCACAAAAACACACTTCCACAGCTTTCAAAAAACACTTTTCACAAGCCCATGGAAAGTCAATGGGTGATGTTGACCATATTGTTTTCGGTCTATGGTTTACACGATAAACACAGAACGTTGTTAACTTATGCTATGTAGTCAAATGCAGGCTCTTGTAGATGCTTTCTGTTTAAGAATCTATATGTTTTGTGTTTTATGACTTTATGTGTTGGCATTTGATAAGGCTAGCCTTGCCAGTAGCATCTATGTAGGCCTACTGTTACAGCTCAATGCTGGATAGACTAAGTAGTTATGTCTTAGCTCATATTTTTGCCAGGAATGATGTTGGGATACTAAAACACAGCATGCATTTTTAAGACTACATAGCTCGCTGACAACGTAGCATAAGCGAACAGAAAGTTCTGTGTAAACCTGTAGACCATGGGTGAAAACTTACTTACACACACAGGCACACACACACACACACACACACACACACACACACACACACACACACACACACACACACACACACACACACACACACACACACACACACACACACACACACACACACACACACACACACAGAACTGAGACTCTTGGGAGCTCTGTAGGTTTTACTTGGTGGTAAAGCTGAATATAGGCAGAGACCTTATCAACACTTCACAAAAAGGCCCTAAGCCATATTCAAGTAGATGAAAGTGGAGAAAATCAGTTTTGATTCAGGGTAAATATGTGCCAGTGAGATTTGCTTGATTATTAATGAAGGAAACTTCTGGGATGAGTCCAAATTATTTTTGTAGGGTTCGAAAGAAGTGTTTATCAGTTAAAAAATAAAGGCCTCAATATGGAGGGAAATTACAAAACCAATAACATTTCACTGCCATAATGAATTACTATTTTATGCAAATAAATATATTTCCTGGACGTACATTGCCTATTTATTATATTTTAGCCCTGCAGACAATTTGTTTTAAAGGGTTTATTTAAGAATCCCTGAAGATTTTATCTCTGTATTTGATGAGGTGGAATTGCAAATCACTTCATTAAGATGAACGTTAGCTCCCCCCAGTGGCATTCATATATTAATGAGTGTCTATATTGTCAACATCAGATCAGAACTGTTAAGCATATTTGTGTTGTTAAATTGTAAAAATAAAATGAATCAATGATAATCAATGAATCTGATAAAGATCAAAACCTTTCTACAGGAGTAAGAGATGTAAGTATTTATATGCACCACTGTGAAGTGTCCTGCCTGTATCTATGTATGTATGTATGTACAGTATGTATGTATGTATGTATGCATGCGTTTGCGTGTGTGTATACATACTTGCATACACACAGCCATACATATATACAGTGCAGTGCGTATGTATGTTGACAGTGGTTTTGGCTCTGTACTCCAGCACACTGGATTTGAAATGAAACTGAGGTTAAAGTGCAACTGTACAGGCTGTAATTCCTACACGGTTCACCCAATATGGATGTAGACACCCTCAACTTAACACTGAAAGCTGGCACCTTAATCTCATATTTATTTATTTCAGTTCCAATGTGCTGGAGCAGACCCAAAACAACAAAAATTGTGTCAATGTCCAAATACTTACGCACTACACTGTACAACAGTTTTGGAAATAACACTGTTTAATCCTGTTCATAAATTTTATGCTATTTCCATAACATTCCATAACTACTATGGTTCATAAGCAGTACTATTACAAAAAGAAAATGCATATTGACAATGCCTCCTGGAATCATCACTTTAATAATTAATGTTAAAATGAATTATGACAATAATCACCGTCTATAGGCTGTTCCCCGTCATAGTGGAAGTCAAAGACAACGTGAACATTAGTGCACTTTTTAAAGACAATTTAAAAGTAAAAAAAACAAGGCATTTAACATTTGCAGATGCTAGAATATTTTCCAGCTGATGCCTACAGCTCAGTCCCATTAATTCACTGTGGCTGTCTTCCACAACAGAACTCAGACACAGGCAAACAGTAGCTTTCACCAAATAAACAAACTCTCTGCGCTGAAGGCTCAAGATAAACCAAGGGCACATTTAAAAAAAGCAAATAGACCACCTTCCCACACCACTGATAAATATGTCAATAGAATGTTGATTATTAAGACAATGAAACACTGATGTGCGATTTCTATACTGTGTACTGTGTAGTGCAACGTAGCATACAGAAAGTGAATATGATTTAGGCCATCGATGATCCCAGTGGCGTGAGAGATGGAGCGAAGCCTCCTCATCCGTTTAACACACTGTAATCAACATCATTACGTACCGTACCGGAAAAAATTAATTTCACCTGGAAAATTAAGTAGTTGGAGATGAACTCCAAGCAGTGAACGTGCAATCTAATCTCGACGGGGACAGAACGAGAGAAGGACAGATACGGGGAAATACTAAAACATTATTGCATTCCTTCTGAAGCATCTTCACAATTCTCATTTGGCACTTTGTTGATGTGACATCTCCATAGGAACGCCCATTTTTTCTACATTTACTGCCTGGTGTCACTAAGAAGTGCTGGATGCATATTCAGTGCTACAATATATTGCGGACAGCTGCTCTGCCGCAAGAGCTGGACATACTTACATCTCCAAGTGAATTTTTTATCTCCTATTCTATTTTTTTTTTCTTTTTTTTTGTGTGGGGGGGGCGGGGGTGACAAACATCAGAGAATGACATTTTAATTGTTATATATATATATAGAAAGAGAGACCTCAACACCTTCCTTCTTGTATTCATCAGATACTGGTTACAACCACATGTGAGGACATGGGGCCAAGGTGGAAAGGGGTGAGAAGAGGGTGGAGAGGGCGGAGGAGATGAGGAATGGGGAGGGTAGAGAGGGCGGAGGAGATAAGGAATGGGGAGGGTAGAGAGGGCGGAGGAGATGAGGAATGGGGAGGGTAGAGAGGGTGGAGGAGACGAGGAATGGGGAGGGTAGAGAGGGTGGAGGAGACGAGGAATGGGGAGGGTAGAGAGGGTGGAGGAGACGAGGAATGGGGAGGGTAGAGAGGGTGGAGGAGACGAGGAATGGGGAGGGTAGAGAGGGTGGAGGAGATGAGGAATGGGGAGGGTAGAGAGGGCGGAGGAGATGAGGAATGGGGAGGGTAGAGAGGGCGGAGGAGATGAGGAATGGGGAGGGTAGAGAGGGTGGAGGAGACGAGGAATGGGGAGGGTAGAGAGGGTGGAGAAGATGAGGAATGGGGAGGGTAGAGAGGGTGGAGGAGACGAGGAATGGGGAGGGTAGAGAGGGTGGAGGAGACGAGGAATGGGGAGGGTAGAGAGGGTGGAGGAGACGAGGAATGGGGAGGGTAGAGAGGGCGGAGGAGATGAGGAATGGGGAGGGTAGAGAGGGTGGAGGAGATGAGGAATGGGGAGGGTAGAGAGGGCGGAGGAGATGAGGAATGGGGAGGGTAGAGAGGGTGGAGGAGATGAGGAATGGGGAGGGTAGAGAGGGTGGAGGAGACGAGGAATGGGGAGGGTAGGGAGGGCGGAGGAGATGAGGAATGGGGAGGGTAGAGAGGGCGGAGGAGATGAGGAATGGGGAGGGTAGAGAGGGTGCAGGTGGTGTGAAAAGAGAAGATGGAAAAATGAAAAGGCTCTTGATGCGGTGAGGTAAAGACAATAAGAAGAGATGACAGCTTTAACCATATTAACATGTGCGATGCACAACTGGTTCAGCCCTCTAAAGACTGCATCTTAAAACAGTTCAACTGCCTACATACAACTACCACACACTCACTTGCCCTAGCACTGCTAAC
>CM056382.1:56801214-56841425 GCA_029718625.1 Synaphobranchus kaupii
CCATCCTACAAACACACACACACACACACACACACACACACACACACACACTTACATAATCTTTTTTTTTTTTTTACATGGGAGTACTATGTTCGCACTATGTGGCTACACATGTAATTACATAAACCGAGGCTCTTCTATACAGATGGTTGTAATACAAGGTGTACTCATGTAAGGTCTGCATGATTCTAATTATGTAATTAAACAGGTACATGACCAATGTAGCATGAAGTATAACCTACTGGACATATTCTGTCAGACACACAGAGTTAATGTTTGCAGGCAGGCCAAACTGGATCTCCCTCTGGCCTGTATTCAATCAACATTTGTCCTTAAATATGACATACAATGTAAAGTAAGACTTTGTCTTCACAATCTCAGTTTGACAAGTTATTTTTAGTGATTGCTAAACTCTGCAAACCGTGTTTCCTTTAATCAAAGTCAAAGAATACCAGCCTCTTTGTGTATTTATCACATAAAATTTCATTAATTAATGAATTCTTTATTTATTTATTTTACACGATGGCCTGAGTTTCTTTCCATATAAGATCACAGGGCTGTAGTAGGCTGTAAAGCTTGACGGACAGGGTTTTTCCAGGGTTGCAGGTTCAATCCTCAGTTAGGCTAGCACTGTTTGGTGGTATACTATACTGCACATAGCCTGAGGTGTCAGGAAGGCTTCAGCTGTAGTGATGGACTACGGCAAAACAGTAGTCAGTGAAAACTCTATAGCATAAGGGTATGTGCCAAGCAAGCAAATAAATAATAAGCACTATTTATGCAAATTAGCCCAACCCTGGTGTCTGTTCAGTAATTTATTATTATTTTTTAAAAATTGCTCTGTCAAACAGGATATGTTGACTGATGATTGTTAAAGAAAATGATTGAGGATGCTAAGTTTAGAAAAACACAACCAGAGTCCAAGACTTTAATCTTGTTTTCACAGTTTTAAGAAAGGATGAGATTTATGTAAAATATATATTCACAACTAAAATCTATCCATTAACATTTATAATTGAATTCAATCCTCAGCTAGAGGCTCACCCATTTATGATTAATTTAATCCCAAGTAGAACATCTGTATGCAATATTTCAAATCATATTCAGCTTAGCATGTACTTCGGAGACAACTTGTGTGTTTATTTCCCTAGATGCCAAGTATAGAAGCAAACGTATTACAAACATACGTATAGTTTTATTGGAATAATAGACAATTATAGTCTCTGGAGATTTATTTTGCATAAATATTTATTCTGGGACACAGTTTATCCATGTTGTGCTTAACTTAGAAGTTCCAAATAAAGACAGATTAATTTTTTTATTTTTTATTTACCTTTTGACAAGTTCTGAAATAACCTAATCTAACTCCCAAAACTGTTTGCTAAGAAATCCAGGTCAGCCATAGCAGGCCACTTTGTCACAATGAGACATTGCCTAGACCATGGACAAATAACCTGTATCAAAACTTATTGTCCCTTCACCTGCTGCATTCTAAAGACTGGGTATCTGAAGGCATACTCATTCATAATGGGACTTCCAGTAAACCAAACACTTTATAATTGAGTTGCTATAAAATTTTAAATGAATATAAACAAATAATTTAAAAATGATGTTCTTCAGTGGGCTATTTTCTGTCTGTATTTTGCATTGTCCTCCATGTCTGCCAAACTAACAAGTTGCAAAACAGGAGGGTTTCCTCAAAACGCACATATTGGACAGTTTCTATGTCATCAATAACTAGCTGTGTGGGTTTTCAACCCTGTGCATCATCTGCTGGCCCACTCCGTGTCCTTATGTAATCTTCTTCAAACCCACGCGCACAGGAACACACACACACACACACACACACACATACACATGCGGTCAACTTTACACACAAATACACATAACACATATACTTTATATATACAAATAAACACATGTATGCTGTTCTTACACACATTACACACACAATGCACACATAAACACACACATTCACACAAACATGTACACACAGACACACATCACACATGCAACACAAACACACACATACACACACACACACACACCACATAAATCTACACATATAGTATAGTATATAGTATAAACATACACAACAAATAAACCTGAAAATAAACACACATATTCACACAATGTAATAAAAATACACATGCACTCGTGATAAATCAACAAATCAAGTATTATCTATTTCCAAGTTAAAAAGCAATATCTCGTGTATCAAAATGGAAAACAATTTTTGCAAAGCTGCAAACATTTTTATTTGTTAATTAATTTCGTACGCAAGCTGGATCCGTCAAATATACACTATTTTTTACGACCATATTGACAAATGAGGCCCAATACGTCTACACATTTACTCTGATTTGTATAATAAAATTTCTTCAGTTAATATAAAAAACCTGCTTTAAATCTCTAGTAGTAGAATTTATTTTTACCTCACCTGTGCAAACATGATTTTCATATTATAACAACCAGCTGTCATTACCTTATCAAGACTATTTTAACATTTTTTAAATAAAAGTTATTTCTTTCTTTGTTTTTCACTTGGTCGTAGCATTTGCACCAGAGAATACAGTTAGATGCATTGTGGTACTGGTAGTACATCTGAGGCATAAAGCTCCTGGGGTTTAAATTACGGATGTCAACCCTGGTTTGATCCTGACGCCAGTCAGGATCTTTGAAGATTCTTAGATTGGCGCATCTTTGCGAGTAAGCTTGTTTTAGGTGGATGAGGGGTGGCTTGGTTTTGCGACTCTTCATAGGCAAAAGTATTCATAGATGTGATTATTCATATCTGATTATTATGTGGGCAGATATGTCCAGGAGTTCTTTTCACTTCTAGTGTGTGAAACTGGTTTCTCTTTGTGGGCAGCTTAAAAGTGACATCATCATTCTGGCAAGATGACTGCATTTATGGTCTGCTGAAAATTATTGCTGAACCAGCCACACTGTGTTTGCGAGGAGGAAAAAGTAACACTTTGAAAATGAAACTTGTGGACAAAGGGTGATTGAATCCATGTCTACTATATATGAGGCATGTGTGTGTGTGTGTGTGTGTGTGTGTGTGTGTGTGTGTGTGTGTGTGTGTGTGTGTGTGTGTGTGTGTGTGTGTGTGTGTGTGTGTGAGAGAGAGACAGAGAGATAGAGAGAAAAAGTATGTGTATGTGATCAGTAGTCTTCCCTCTCCTCTCTTCTTCTCTCCTCCTTGTTGCCAGCTCAAGGCAGCTGGTATTTATCTCTGTCCATCTTCTGCTGTAGAGGATAGTCCCAAGATATATATTTCTTAATGTCGGTATATAATGTCACTTTCTCCATTGTAGAGTAATTTGGCTAGTGGCTGTATATTGAACAATAAACAACCATTCAAACAGCCTCTGCTGTTTCATATGAAGCTGCCTTTTTTTCTGAGAGAAAAATCATAACCCTTTTGGATAATGTTTCGGAAGCTGGCGATTAAGTTGCATTTTAATTTGAGAGTGTAATTAAGCTTGTTGACAAATTTTTCATTAGCTGTTCTGATGAGCCTCTCTGCGATACCAACAGTTCATTTTTCTCCTTGCGTTGACAATTAAAAACACTTATGCCAAGTGAGATTTATTCATAATTCATAATTAACATTTCCCACGACCAAAATGTAATGACAGGACTTTGTGTGGAGACACTTGTTTAAAAGCACATTTGCAAGTCAGCATTCAGCAAGTCTTGGCTCAAGTGAGAGATTCCTTAGATGGGGAAATAAAAAAATGATGACGATATTACAACATCACAAAGAAAGTCACAGGGAAAAATTAGCACACTTCCCACGCAATGATGACTTCTCTCTTCCTCCCTCTTAGTGTGCATCTATTTTTCTGACCCCCCCCCCTCTCTCTTTCTCTCTCACACTTTCTGGCAATCTCTCTATGTTCTCCTTCTTTATTTGTCTCTGTATTTTCTCTTTTATTGTCTGCATGTCCCATCTGTGTCATTTCTCTCTTCCGTTCCAACAGAGTTCTGTGAGTCCAGCTGGTTTTGTCTGTACAGTAGCATTGATATACAACGCAAGACCACAAGTGTCTTCCTCTTGTGGAACAAAGCAGCAAGGCAGCATAAAAATAGGGCAAATATTAACTGAAGACAAATTTGTGTTAAACAGTTAATTTCACTGCATTCTGCCCCCCCATTCTGTGCTGTATGTTTGACAGACACACTTACTGTCAGCACGCTGGCAACAGCGGCTGAAACCCACAAACGCTCTTTTTAATTTGTGAGGATAGGGTGTGCATATACCGCAATGGTCATCGCACTGCTGAAAAAATAACCCCCTCACCCCCCCCCCCCCCCTTCCCCAGCAGCTTGCTAAGGATCACACCGTGTGTGGGGTTTAGGCGGATGTTAGCACTGCGTGATAGCAGTGAGCCAGAATGGAAGCTCAGGATGCGACTGCTTCCATGCAGTGGTGTTGTTAGAGGGCAGGGCATGCGAGCTTTCTGTCTCCTCATAATCCAGCGTGTGAGCCGTCTCCGAGCACCAGAGTCACCTCCCTTTGTTGGGAGGTGTGGTGAGGGAAGGGAAGCTGGGCCCAACAGAGACAGTTGGCATTGCATCGGCATGTGAAATCCTGGCCGTGAATGCCTCCAGAAGATGGAGGGAAGGACCGTGCTGACTGCACTCTGCAGGTGTGATATTCCCATGAAAGATGTCTCCGTTATTTCCCAGCTCGCTTTTGATTTTGCCAGTCAGGCATCTCAAAGCTGACATGTTGCCTCTGCTTTTTTTGTGAGCTCCTTAAAATGAAAAGAATCATTTTATAATATCCTAATAATACTAATATCTGTCTGTAGCGCAATGGAGTAGAACCAAAATGGTCATAGTGTATTCATCATGTAAATTGCAAGCAGTAAATTGAATGCGATGTCAGGTTAGGTCTAACTGTTGGTCTAATATATAATGTTTTACAATACAGTAGAGGGCCATTAATTAGATATAAAATATTCAATGTTCAATGTCCTTCCATAATAATAATAATAATAATGATAATAGTAATAAACCCTTTTCAGTATTTCCAGTGCTAACCCAGAATATAATTTAAAACTTAATAATTAATTTGGTGAAGGCTCTGGGTCACGTGAACATGTTACATGTACCAATGGATTATTTCACCATTTTACACAGTGCTTACCTTCTAACAGTTTCACCTCCCCCCCACTGCACCGCCCTCCACCCCCACCCCCGCCACACATTCTCACATGCTCCTCAACACTCTTCTGCCTCTCTCCATCATTATGATAGATTGGCCCTACATATTCATGATATTGAGCAAATACACATCTATAATCGCTCTGGCTGGAAAGGAAGGTGCGACCGTCTTTGTCATTACCTGAGGATGAGCACATTAGCGACTGGGACTCTGAAGGTGAGACAAGGTCTTCTCTCAGCTCAGTCTGGGGAGTTCTCAGTCAGCTGCGTCCCACGCCCACCCCCCCCCCCCCCCCCCCCCTTCCCCGCTCAAACCTGACTGTAAAGATAACAGACTGTACCAGGTGGAGGAGAGCTCCAAGAAAGACCAAGGGAGTCTGATGGATATGCTGTCTCTCCCACTGAAGCTCAAGCTATTTGGTTATGTAAATTCCATCCCAGTAAGCCCCCCCCCCCCCGCTGGCAGGCAAATGTTAAAGCAACAGGATTATTTCAAAACCTGTTATCAGCTCTTATTTGATTAAATTTTTTTTACGGAGACTACCCTGTGGTCTTCTCATTGAAGAGCCCACCCTAAAAAAAAAAGGAAAAATGAAAAAAATCATGTCGGTCTCATACATTTCACAAAAATACTGCTTTAGGCCACGATCATACAGGAGGCACTTTGTAGGCTTCAAAACGCGAGGAGCACTACCTGTCTTGGTTTTACGAAAGCCTACTCTGAAAAAGGCGTTGGAGGCGTCTTTTTTTTTGTTGCTAGGCAGAACTCCGTTTCTGCCAATCACTTAGCTGACGTTGTTAACGGTGTTAGCGAACTAAGTTTACCCGAAAGTTTGCTTCGTTATTTGTCTTTAAAAAGCCGTGAATAAGCGGAGTGCTTTGGATCGCTTATTTTTATCATGGTATTCACGATTATTGAAATCATATAACTCCGGGTGGGCTGAAGCGGCAACTAACTTTACCATTTTTTTCCTCAATCGTCTTTGTTTACATGGAAACCGACAGGCAGAATCAAGTACATGTATACGTGCGATTGGACAGAGAAGAAAAGAGTGACAGTGACGTGGGCGCTTTTTCCTTGGAGCGCTTCAAGATAAAATAATTTCAACTCCGTGCGCACCAAGCGTTTTTATAAAAACAGCGAGGCGCCCGAAACGGATAAACGCGAGGTGCTCGGGGCGCAAAAGCAGCATGGAAAACACTTCAAACTCATTGAAAATAATTTGAAAAAAGGCGCCCCCAGCTGTTAAAGCGGATCCGGTGTGATCGCGGCCTTAGACGACTATGATTTAGATAAATACATATGATCTTTGTTAATATTTTGTTCATGTCGACTTTTCAGTAAAATTGCACATACAGTAACCAAGAAAAAAGAAACCACAAATCGTTTTGTGTTATTTTTCCCATCCTATCTGCCTGACCATCCCTGCCAATGAAAACACACATGGCATCATACGCTCAAAAAAATTATTGTTGGACAGTGGTTGCACGCAATATTATTAAGTACACTCAACACATAAATTGTTGGATTTACTTTATAATTTTTATTGGATTTACTTCATAAAATGATGTACATTGGCTGCACACAATATTAAGTATACAGTATGTGATGTCTTCAACTTAATCAGTTGAAGTCACATATACTTAATAATATTATGTGCAACCACTGTCCAGTGATTCATTTTAGAAAAATCAGAAGCACTTGTTTTTCACGGTTTATTAGGACTAAGAATTATAAATGCACATATATGCGATATATAATTATTCCTTTACTTGCTCTACCCTTGACATTAACATATGCCCTAACCATAACTGCAAGAACAGCCCTAGCCCTCATATTTCTATATGTAATCAAGTTTCTGATGCATCTGACTATGCAATGGATTACTGCCGCTCTGCAGAAACGTACAAATGACACAACCATTGCAATTGATAGGGAAGACACGAAGACACATGCGGTCACGATCCTACCTATCTGCATCCAGGAAACTGTGACCATCTGAACACATACTGACACTCACTAGTCTGTAGCAGTCTGATATGCAAATGTTCCCAAGATGCCGATAAGAGACGCGGCAAGTTTCAGTACACAATCCCCTGTGCTGTTCTCTACAACATCCGCAAACAATGCTTTCATCCTGCATTGCGAACAATGCAGCCTTTCCGCATGCATGAGCACACAACACAAAGAGTGGAATATTCTTTTGCAGTCAGTTTCACTTAGAAGTCTGCCCTCTGTTTCATTTGATTATGTGGCTGGTAGACAAAACTTCAAAAGCAAATTAAACATGAAATGCTTTTCACGGAACTTCAGGCATTTCTTGAGCAAGTTCAAACCTACTGATACATTGGCTCAGTTTACAGACCATGAAGTATTAATGCAATGGTACCAAACTTAATCTGCCATTTGCTTACACTGCAGGGATAATTCTGGGTTGTTCCCAAATCCCAACGTGTGGACACATTGGTCTTAACCCTGTTTAATTCACCTTGGGAGAGCATAAGAAGCTGCCAGCAGCCAAAGACAAGAAGCAACCCTCTCTGCTCTCCCATCACCCTTCCAATGTCACAACATAAAACGTATGTTTAATTGCCTTGCACTCGATATGTTTAATATATTTCTGATTTTATCTTTTCCAATTCAGAATACACTTACAGTTCCTCCTAGCTAGCATGAGACAAATCAGACACAAGGTACCCAACAATATTTACTTTGAAGCATGAGTCACCAAATGGCAATTTTGGAACCAATACCCTTAACAGATATTTGTTGTTAAGTTTAAGCACACACCTTTCCGCTCACAGAATGCAAAAGGTCTGACCTGTGCACTTAACATATTGGTCTCCCTCCTTCCCTCCTCTAATGGCTGGCCATTTTACCGCTGTTAGCTCTTAGGCCGTACGCTGGTGGCATGGACAAACAACCCGATAATTGCGATCCTTTTACAGTTATTGGAAGAATTAGAAGACAAAGGGCAGAGACTGAAAGAGCGGCCGCCAGCCCATCCTGAACAGATGGATAAAGATGTTTTTCCCGTTATGAGCCAGACTCTATTTTACACCTCCATATCGAGGGGTCGTGGTGGTAATGACACAGAATGATCATGCTTTCCATCATAGTGTTTTTTTGGGGTTTTTTTGACCAAGGAGAGGTGCCCACATATGTCATTTGTGTATGTGTCACGATTTCTTTGTTTGGTATCTGTAGACTACCATGTGTTTTGTTGGCGTTTTCCCCCTGTTTTGTAACTATGATGGTTTCTGTATCCGGCTGCCTATCGAAGCGTTTCGCTGTCCGCTATACTCCAAATGGTGGCCATGGTGTTTGCTAATCTCTCTGTCTATCATGGCTAGCTCACCAAAGACACTGCATTTCAACCTTGGACCGTTTGTTTTGTTCTTTGTTTTTTTCTTTTCTTTTTTGACACGCTGCAATTAGAGTAACACATACAGTTGAAGTCGAAAGTTTACATACACCTTAGCCAAATCCATTTAAAGTCAGTTTTTTCACAATTCCTGACATTTAATACTAGTAAACATTCCCTGTCTTAGGTCAGTTAGGATCACAACTTTATTTTAAGAATGTGAAATGTCAGAATAATAGTAGAGAGAATGAGTTATTTATTTTTATTTCTTTCATCACATTCCCAGTGGGTCAGAGGTTTACATACACTCTGTTAGTATTTGGTAACATTGCCTTTAAATTGTTTAACTTGGGTCAAATGTTTAGGGTAGCCTTCCACAAGCTTCTCATAATAAGTTGCTGGAATTTTGGCCCATTCCTCCTGACAGAACTGGTATAACTGAGTCAGGTTTGTAGGCCTCCTTGCTCGCACAAGCTTTTTCAGTTCTGCCCACAAATTTTCGATTGGATTGAGCTCAGAACTTTGTGATGGCCACTCCAATACCTTGACTTTGTTGTCCTTAAGCCATTTTGCCACAAATTTGGAAGTATGTATGCTTTGGGTCATTGTCCATTTGGAAGAGCCATTTGCGACTAAGCTTTAACTTCCTGGCTGATGTCTTGAGATTTTGCTTCAATATATCCACATAATTTTCCTTCCTCATGAAGCCATCTACTTTATGAAGTGCACCAGTCCTTCCTGCAGCAAAGCACCCCCACAACATGATGCTGCCACCCCCGTGCTTCACGGTTGGGATGGTGTTCTTCGGCTTGCAAGCCTCACCCTTTTTCCTCCAAACACAACGATGGTCATTAGGGCCAAAAAGTTAAATTGTTGTTTCATCAGACCAGTGGACATTTTGCGAAAAAGTAAGTTATTTGTCCCCATGTGCAGTTGCAAACTGTAGTCTGGCTTTATTTCTTTTTTTTTATAGTGTGGCTTCTTTCTTGCTGAGCAGCCTTTCAGATTATGTCAATATAGGACTCGTTTTACTCTGGATATAGATACTTTTGTACCTGTTCCCTCCAGCATCTTCACAAGGTCCTTTGCTGTTGTTCTGGGATTGATTCGTGCTTTTCGCACCAAAGCACGTTCATCTCTAGGAGACAGAATGCGTCTCCTTCCTGAGCGGTATGACGGCTGTGTGGACCCATGATGTTTAAACTTGTGTATTGTTTGTACAGATGAACGTGGTTTGGAAATTGTTTGGCGTTTGGAAATTGCTCCCAAGGATGAACCAGACTTGTGGAGGTCCACAATTTTCTTCCTGAGGTCTTGGCTGATTTCTTTTGATTTTCTCATGATGTAAAGCAAAAAGGCACTGAGTTTGAAGGTAGGCCATAAAATACATCCACAGTTACACCTCCAATTGACTCAAATAATGTCAATTAGCCTATCAGAATTTTCTAAAGCCATGACATCATGGAATTTTCCACGCTGTTTAAAGGCACAATCAACTTAATGTATGTAGACTTCTGACCCACTGGGATTGTGATATAGTGAATTAAAAGTTAAATAATCTGTCTGTAAACATTATGTCATGCACAAAGTAGATGTCCTAATTGACTTTTGCACTATAGTTGAAAATCTGAAATCTAACATGAAATGAGTTTGAATGACTGCAACCTAAGTGTATGTAAACTTCCGACTTCTACTGTATCTGTTCTAAGGAGAAGAGCTTTGGGGGAAAGTAGGTTTCGGAAGATAATTCCACCATACGACCGGAGCAGGGAGTGTGCAGGCAGGATAGGGTGCAGGACTGCGGGTGGGTGTGGTGACAGTAGGTAGAGTCAGAGGTGGGCCATGGAAGGGTATGGTATAGAGTGCAGGACTTGGGGGTGGAGAAGGTGACAGCAGGTAGGATGGGAAAACGTAGATGTACTGTTAGGGAGAAGGGTGGAGGATTCAGGGTTCAGAGGTGATTGAGGTGATAGGGGAAGGAAGGGCATAGTTGTTGTTAGAGATTGGCATTGTAATCTGCAGAAGCATGTGCAGGAACACATGCGATTAAAACTGTGGTCAGCCAAAACTGAGAACAGCATTGAAACGGATGTGACGTTGTTAAATTGAGCAGTGTGGTGGTAAATACAGAACTCTGAATAACTTTGCAGTGAAAGATGTTGGACTTTGTGTGAAAAATGTTGTGAGACATGGGTTGGCTGGTGTGTGTGTGTGTGTGTGTGTGTGTGTGTGTGTGTGTGTGTGTGTGTGTGTGTGTGTGTGTGTGTGTGTGTGTGTGTGTGTGTGTGTGTGTGTGTGTGTGTGTGTGTGTGTGTGTGTGTGTGTGTGTGTGTGTGTGTGAAGGTTTGTGTGTGCATGTGTGTGGGTTGCCGGCTTTCATATATTTGCAATCTTTCTGGCTGTGGCCCACTTAACATCTCTGTATTTGTCACCTGCAGTGCCTTCAGTGTCATTCACCTTGTTGTATCAGGGAACACAGGGAGACAATTCACTGGAAACCCAGCAGGGCTCAAATAATTACAGTCTGAGAACATGTCCGTTTTTCTTTTCTGTGAAGGACCCATCAAAAAGGCCTTGAAGAAACATTCCCAATATTTAAGCCATAAGTGTATATCGTAGTATATCGTCAATATAGTCACAGATAAGGGTGTTGTTAGGCCCAACGCGAAGCGGAGGGCCGGCAATCCTTTAACTGCGATTATATTGACAATATTGTACAGCGTGGAGTTACCTTATTGCTTTTATAAAACGGTTGCCAGCTATATTGTAAATAATATATAAGGACAAGACACACTTTCAATAAAACAATTGTTAATTAATGTTAAGAATTTAATTTCAGTAGCAGAGAAGCTGTTGCCATGCAACACAAAAACAAACAAAGCTAGGAATGGAATGCTAGCTAGCAAACGGACTATTAGCTAGCGTTATGTGTTAATAACATAACATAATAATCATAATAATAATATAATGTAATATTTATGTTAGCTAAAATAGTTATCTATATATAGCCTATACAGATGTGAAGTAATGTTAACTTGCTTTCACACAACCAGTCGGTAGGCTATGTTTCTCACGTTAACTTACAGCTAGCTAATTACTAAGCCTAGCTAGCTAAATTCCTACTAAATTTGTATTTCCAAACTGAATAAATACTGCACCTCTAACCACAAAAATGGTTTGCTAGATTAAAGTTGCTGTAACGTGCCAAATACATTTAATTAATTTCCTTTCCAGTGGATTTGGTTTCCAGTAGCTTTCGATTTTATGTCCACTCACGGACATGATTTCTCTAGCCTCCCAGCCCAGCATCAGAAAGTTTTTGCTGCGGACGTGCGGAGTGATATTAATTTAAACGTCCAGGTAAACAGGTGTATTATTGCATCATAGGGGTACTATATCGCGAATATAGACACATCTTTGAACGCCTCTCAACCAATCATAATGCATGGTCAGAATTACCCGTTTTATAATCTCTGATATAGGCTTTGGTAGTAATATGAATAGCATGGGTTATAATCACAGATTTTCTATGGTAACCAGATAGTCGGCTCAGATATTTTCTTTCCATCCTTGGCTTGTCTACTTTAGGAGGATTTGATTGATTACAGGAGTTTCCTGGGCTATATTGCAGCTCATGAATATTCAGGTAAAGGTTTTCCTGGTACAGGTGAGACGGGTTTGTGAGGGTAGGACCCGAAATGCACGACTCAGAAACAGTGATAGATGAAGTCCCGTCAGGGCTTTATTATAGGAATGTCCAATGAGCGTAGTCAAAAAACAAGCAAAGTTCATACACGGGTAATCCAGCCAAAAACCAAAGTACAGTACTGAGGGAGAAGGCAGTCTCAGAATCGGTACACCATGCGAATAGTCCAGAGTGGCTGTCAGCGGGGCAGTAGTCGAAGACGATGCAAGAGTCAAGACCGGAGTCCGCTCCGCGGGGCAAAAGTACAAGGACAGCAGGCAATAACTCGTGGTACAGGCAGGCAGTGGTCAACAAAACAGAATGGTCAAAAACAGGCTTGGATCGTAACAAAAAGGCAGGCTTGGAAATAACGTTCAAAAGTGCACTGAATACAGGAGGCAACAATTTTGCGAAGATAAGACATGAACACTGAGCTTAAATGCAGGTGTAGACAGGTGCAGACACTTAGCTTGAGAGCAGCATGCGAATGGAAATCAGGTGTGGAGGGCTGACAAGGTAACAAGATAATTAGTAATCGTTAGTAATAAACCTATCCTGACCTAGCGTTAGTAAATTAGTAAATGACATGCACGAGAAACGTAAGGTAAACATGAACACATGGTTAGAATGTTAGTATTACCCAATCCTGATCTAACGTTAGTAGATTAGTAAAATAGACATGGGAGAATGAAACAATTAGGAAAGCGTGAGCGACAGCAAGAGAGATAGAGAAAGCATGAACGCAAGGTTGCGGAAAAACACGAAAATATGTATGCTAACAATGAACGGGAAACGTAACATGAATCAAATATAAAACGTGACATGACAAGACTAGAAAATAAATCGTAACAATAATCAAACAAGAAACGTGACATGACATGAAAATGAAACGTAACAAGAATTAAACATAAAATGTGGCGTGACTAGACTAAACACAATACGTGACATTAACAAGAAATCTAACTAAGACAAGAATGAAACATAAAACATGACATGACAGCTGGAATCGTGACAACAGGACATCCATTGCCACCAGTATTGTCCTTGATCATGCCCCTTCATGAATATCCATAAGGCCATCATCGATGTAGAATATTTCGGTTTCAAAGATAGAGAAACAGAACTATGTGTAGCAAACCATGTATTTCGTCAGAATAATCTGTGCTATAATCGTGTACACCATGGAAGAAGTTCTTCTACTCTTGTAGAAGAAAATGTAATAAAAAGGAACTCTTCACTGCCTAAGAAGTGACTGTGCAGCTCTTTGGCTCACATGCTTCAGGTTGTGCAAAGCATCGTAGCCTTTCTCAATAAATTACCTGTTTTATTGGTGGTGGTGCTATTAACGCAATTGAACCCACTGAAGTAAATTGTGCTTTATCTCACCAAGCTGTATACTTTTTTATTATCATTGCAAAAGCTGAAATCTCTCTTGTTAAAAAAAGCCTCAGTTTGGTGCAGCTTTTCATGGCGAATTACCCACTTGAGGCAGCCTATAAACAGAGCAATTTTCAGTGGTCTGATCACATCAAGCAGAGAGGATAGATGTCTTCATCCAAATGAGGACTTAAGTCTGACTGCTACCCTTTCAACTTTAAGGACTCTCCCTCTCTCTCTCTCTCTCTCTCTCTCTCTCTCTCTCTCTCTCTCTCTCTCTCTCTCTCTCTCTCTCTCCCTCTCTCTCTCTCTCTCTCTTTATGCTGACGTACATTGTGTAATTTCAAGAATAATTGTGATTGGGAAGGGGTTAGGAAGAAAAGTCATGGAAGGAAAAGTTTTGTTGTCAATGTGTTGATTTTAGGCCTGCTTTTATCTGCAACAATTCTGCTTGGCAAGGACCTCTAAAGACGTAATTAACATTTTAGCTTTCTGTCCATTTCTCTTGTAAAACTATCATGCAACCACAGAGGAAAACATCTGCTGTTTACTAACGAGTATCCTAGCAACTAATCTGTTTATGCTTACTTTTGCTACCTAATCTTCCCATTAACTCTCTATGATATAAATGACTCAAAATAACAGTTCAATGTATTGTTGCCACCTACTGGCAGGGGTATGGAATACAGTTTTTACCTCAGAAGGAAAGTGGATTGATTAGTTGTTGTAGACATGGTTGGGAAAGTTTGCAGATTTGAATCTTACTTTTTAATACTTTTTCTTTTTCGTTTTGCCTGCCAGCAACGCAGATGAGCCCATCGGAGCTCCAAGATGTTTTTCAGGAGACCTCGTCCAACATCTTTCAGATCAATGCTAATGGTGAGTAGAGCAGTAGATGGTGGATACACACACAGCTGGTGGCTTTACAATAGTTTCAGCCTTACATGCAGATTGCCTCCCTGGAAACAGTTTAGGGTAGCTGTCCAAGCCCAGGTATTAAACTTGAGGTCATTACCTTAATAAAGAAGGCAGCATAGGAACGCTGTTATTACCTTACCTTAACCCACCACTATTGCCATTAAACTACTAAAGGCTAATTATAAAAGCACATTAGCTGATCATAATGATTACTAGTGTCAGCTATGTAATTATGTCCTTGACAAAATGGGTGGAGCTATAATGCACTTTCAAGGACTTCCCTCCCTTTTCTTTTTCTTACTCATTTGGAATTGCCAATTGGTCTCTTGAGTTCCACCTGCTTCTGCACACCAGGCACACTGCCCCCTGAACACACCTTCTCACTGCGACTGTTTTACAGTCGACTGGCTGCACAATACTACTGTTTGGAAAAGAGACGCATCTCTCACTGGCGGTAACTGGTAGCCTGTGGGTGCTGGCATTTGGCATTAGCTGGAGAAGCTAATGTAGCATTGGCCCGAGGTACCCTGGCTGACTTACTGTAAAGCCTCTCTTCCCATGATGGTACGAGGGCATTTCTGTTCCACTGCTGTGGACTTGCAGGCATAAGCTGCTAATGACATAGCTGAGGCACAAAGCTGAAACAAAAGGCCTCAGCCTTTTGCTTGTGAGCGTCTCCTCCGACTGAGCCAGTCCTGAGCCCTGAGAAGAGTCTATTTTAATGAGTAACTTAGTGCTTGGTAGCTCTAGCCACTATGGGCTTCACAAAGACTCTCTTTCCCATCTGTAAAGATTCCCCATTTGTTTCATACTTCTCTGTCACAGTGGTGTCCCTGGAGAAGAGTCTCCAGTCCTTAGGAACATCCAGAGATACTGCAGAACTTCGGCAGAGCCTGTGAGTCTGACACCGTTTAATTACACACATTTAGGGCAGATCTGCTGCACAGTGCTAATCATTTAATCCAACAGTATAGTGCAAATCTAATAGACTGTTTATTACAAGACATAACAGAATAATTCCAATTTGTTATAGAGTATTCATAAAGTAAGTAGAAAGTATGGTATAGACCAGTTATACAGCAGGTATCGTACAGACCGAAAGTTTACCTTTATACTGTCCGTACTGTATAGGGCCATCCTATTCTATTGCATGGACCTACAGCATATACAGACTTATTCCACTGTACTGGCCTACAGCATAGCACAAACCATTTACACAGCATGGATTGCAAGCTAATACTTATATTAGCAAGCCAATACTTATATAGTCAATAATACTTTGATTTGACTTTGTGTGTTACCTGACCATACTTGCAAAGTAGCTGAACAAACTAAATTGGGAGTATCACTGCATCTATTATGGGGTGGGGGTGGTAAAGAAATGAGAAAGAAATACAATTACAAAGTGCAGTGCCATATTTTTAGAGGTTTAACCAATCAGGTTGAAAGTTTGCGGATTTTACTTCTCAAGCTTATTTTCTATGAAATTAAAATGTTTATTGAACTAAACAAACCCCAGACTTCACTGACGAGTCACAACCACATGTCAAAACTGAACTGCTTTTAAGTTGCTTTTTAAGAGCTTATTACCTTCAGTTTTTTTGCTGATATTCATTGCTTTTTTTTTTTTTTTAATACCCTTTTGGCTCCAGCCATTAGTATTACTAAATGCATAGCTGTTGAGAAAAGCATCGCCATGGAATGATTGCTTCTATTTTGAATATATCACACCCACTATGTCTGCTGGCCTCTCTGCAATTACACAGGTCTTTGCTTCTCTATTTATCGTTTTGTAACACAATACCATTGAAGAACAACAGACACTGGCGTTATGTTGAATGCGCATTGTACTCCAAGATTAGCAGAATATTCCAAGCCCTAAAATGGGGCTCAAAATACTGGAGTCTATGAAGAAGCATTTCATATTTCATATAAGAAAAGAATATACTATTTTAAATAGACATCTTGTAGAATAATGTTTTAAGAAAGTCGCCGAAGCTTGCAGTATATGTACATAGAGCTACTGAAGCCGTAGCAATGGGAAGAATAGAAAATAACTTACCTGTTAAATTGTTACCAGTTTACTAGAAAAGTGTCATTTAAAATACTACTCTTATGGAAGTTATTGGGGAGGGGTGCATCTCTTGTAAAATGAATCCAGTGTATTTTGATGTGTCCAGAATGCACTAGCCTCACCAATGGCCCTCTAAAGGTTGGTCAAGTAATGTTTGGAGTGTGCAGTACTCTGGGTTGTATTTTATCCCAGACTTGCTGGCATTGCCCGTTATGTTGCTGAGGGAGTTAGGAGGGGCAAAGAGAGATGAGTGCTGCGGTTTGCTTTTCACACTGACAGCGCGGTGCTGGAGTGTGCTGACTCAAACTGTCGCAGATCAAATTGCGGCACGTTTTTTTTAATGCCACGCTGAGCCACTGACCCCCGCAACCACCATCTCCTGCTCAGGCTGCCTGAGCCCTCGGTACCCTTCAGGTGACCCGGGTGTGGCCGCCTCAAAAAAGGCTGCCGTTCCCACACTCAGCTTCAGGCTGGCAGGACTGAGAGCTGCAGATTAGCAGGACACTGGCAGGGATCGCATGGAGTGATTGTGAACAGTCACGTGGAGGCGAGAGCAGTGGGGGTAAAAGGACGGAGCAATGGTGGTGTAATGGTGGGGAGGTGGTCAACGCACCTTTCAATCGAAATTTAAATATGTCACAATAAGATCACGAGCACATAATTAGTTTTGTCCATAATTATGCTTCTGGTGTCCTCCCTCTCTTGTTTTTCTTTGCACATTTGTTTTTCTCCAATGAGTATTCCCCATGCAGCACTGACGTGCCAGCTCTTCTTCTTTACTCGCAATATTTTTTTTTTTTTATTATTATTATTCCCGGCTTGACCTTGTAGTTACAGCTCCCCTGCGCTCACCTTAATCTCCACACACCCCGACAGAGAGATGCTCCAGCATGTGTGTTTCCAAGGAAACTGGAGCCAGGGATGATATCTCCTGTGAGCTCCCAGATGGCAGCGTGCCTCCTTTAACCCCCCCACTCCGCCACCTCCGCAACCTCATGACAGCACTTTCACCATCGTCGACTGAGCTTCGGTGGGACAGTTTTGATAGGCAAATGGAAGTAGAGAGGAACAGCAGGAAATGTGTTGTGTGGTGATTTAATAAAAACAAGTAAATAATAATAATAATAATAATAATAACTAGAAGGAAAGTTTGAGGACAAACTTTAAGTTGAAAAAAGCCAATGTTGAAATATGCATGTTAGCTTGCAAGAATTATAACTCACAGAAAACTAGCTAATATTAGTTTGGGTTGAACTCACATTGATGTTGCTAATGTTACTGTTAATGCTTTGCAAGACAGATGGTCTGTATCTGTATCTGTGTCATGTGCAGCAGCTGATTGTGACGTCAGCTGCATGTGTGTTGTTCAGATCCTGAACGTTCCATCACTGTTAAACAATGGGAAATGTTTTACATAAAATCGTTAAATATATATTTGAGCTATTGAAACAAAAAGCACAAGTAGCGCAATCTCATACTAGGTGAAGCTACTAGCCAATTTTTGTAGGTCTGGCTGAAAAGCTGTCAGAGGAGTAGCATACAGAGAATTGATGTGGAAGAAAAAGAAGAAGATAATAATAATATGGAGAACAGTATGCTGGCTTTTTCAAGCCAACTTAATAATAATAGTATAGCAAGATAGAGAAATAGGAACATAACACATGCAGTGAGGCCACAGCATTAATCAATATAACATTGGACAATCACCAGAACTTGAACAAGTTGAAAAATAAGCAGGAAATGACAATCAACTGACAAACAGTGAGTGCATGGCTAACCTTGCCATACTTCTGGGTAATAAAGGAACATAAAGGAACATCATCAAATTACTGCAATGACAGTCAATTATGACAGCAATCACAGATAAACGTCCTTAAGGATGTATGTGTTTACTGTTTAGCTGCAATAACACTTGAATTGTGTGCTGTGTAGTTGTATCCTAATGAGAGATCAATAAATTCCTGCACACCCTTGCTCTTACGGAAATAGAAAGAAATGAAGGATTGCATTAACAAAATTGGTAGTATGCGACTGTCTTCTTTTTTAATATCAAAATTACAGTAATTCATTTTTGCTAGCCTTTCCAATCAGATTAGTGCGCACACAGGAGGCCAAATGTGGCCAAATTGATTATCATAGCAATTGTCTTGGTGTGCAGCATTACACATTCCAGACACATTCACTTGAGACCTGACTCTTAAGGACACAACCTTGTTTTTTGAGGGTGAAAACACCAAAACCCTGCAACAACCCCCCCCCCCAACCCACCCCCCACCTCACCACACACATGAACACGTACACGCATAATATTACTACCACCAACGGCTGCTGCTCACCCAACAATCAAGTACCCACCACCCCCAAAGCCAAAACGGCTGGGGTGACTTATTATTCCTTAAGGGAATTTTCACAAAACAGAACATGATTCCCAATCTGCAGTTCTGTTTGAAGTGACATTGTCGTGACAGAAAACACACTGAACAGACCGTATTTAAGCATTCGGTTTTGCGTTCAGTACAGCTCTTCACCAGGATACCGATTCTCTTTTTAGTAGCTTTTGAGATCGTTTGAGATTGCCTCACAAAAATGTGTCTCCTGGGGGGGGTATAATGTATAATTGTGTGTGTGTGTGTGTATGTGTGCGTACGTTCCTGCATGTGTGTGTGTAATCATGTGCATGTAATCATGTTTGTGTGTGAGCGGGTGTGGACTTTGTACTGAAAATGGCAAGCAATACCAATGCAGTGGACAATTTCAGACTGGAAACAGTAAAATGAGCAAGTAAATGTACCTACTTTCACCTCTATAAAATCCACAAACTTAATGTGCCATGAAATATACTATTGCTAAAATGAACATGCCAAATGTGCTTACACTTTCTGCTGGAAAAAAAAAAACTTACCTTCAAGCCCATTAGCTCAATTAAGTTGCAAAAAAAAAAAAAAACTTTCTTTTCCAATATTTCTCCCTTACTAGTTACCTTGGATAATTGCTTTGCTAATTCAATGGAATATAACTCATAACGTATTTTGATATGATTAAGCTCTATTGTGAATCAGAGAAAGTATTTACATATAATGATTTGGCTGCCTCGTATATTTAATTTGATTGGTTATTGGTATGAACTGTTGGCAGGTCTTGCCCTGGATTCCGTATTGTTGGATAAAGTGATATTTTGATTCAATAAGAAGCCAGCCAGCAAGGGCATGTGGTGCAGTCAGACATGTGTACAGGGGTTGTGGCAGGGTTTTGGAGGACAACAGGAAAAGAGTTTGCTTGCAATTTAGCAAAAGTATACCTCTTTGTACTTTAATGTGTAAGCAGCCTTCTTGCTTATGTATTTGCTTGTGTGTTTCCCTGGACAACTATTTTATCTGTGCCTGCCAACCACTGCTTACAAACATCAAATCACACTGAATTATATATTTTTGGCAAAAAGCTGTTATTGCCAAAGTGTTCCATGTTGTGCAATTGTTTCTGGGACATAAAAATGTGCCTATGGCAATGTAAGCCTATGTAAATAACTCTAAACAAGCCCGATATCATACAAAGTGCCTCCACTCAGAAAAAGAGAAATATCCTCTATGGAAATATCTGGAGTGGCCCTGGTCAGCCATTATGAATATGTAAAGTAAACACTGTTCCCCGAGCAAAGATAATCTACCATTAAGGCAGTCCACTTGTTTGGCTTGTTTAAAAAAAATAAAATATATATATCCATGAGTCCCAGTAATAATGGGGGCTGTTAGTGGATGTATGGGGTGGGTTTCAGGGTGGTGGGGGCTTACAGCTGAGGAATGCTTTTTAATATTTTAATGTCTTTGAATTGTGCAGTTTTGAATTATTCACGCAATTGTATTATTGTGAGAAAAGCAGGATTGTGACTCCAGTTTGAGGCTAGATTTATTCTGTTGGGTTTTTCCACAATGCATAATTTAAAAACAGTTAACAAATATGTACCAGGATTATATACATATAGCAATAAAACATGTTTAAGCCCAGTGTACACAAATGTACAGAAAACAAATACACTTAATAAACAAGACCATAACTGAAAAAAAGAAATTGATAAGAACATTTTACAAATGCTCAAACATGGAGGCATTTCAGCCAGGTTTCTATTTTCAGCGTAAGATATTGGATGGATGCAAAGAGAGAATATCAGCACGCTCTTTTGATTTAAATTCAAGAACAAACCATTGTCATTAAACTCATCAATGAAACTCATTGCTGTCTTTTAAATTGTAGCTGAGGCCCAGGATAAGTGACAGATACAGCTTCCTGCAGTGCATCGTGTATGCAAGAGCGGCAGTAGGATCTTCCCATATCAAGTGGGAAGAAACTAATTGAGCCTAAATAACTGAGTTCATTTGGGCCCCTCCTACACCACAATATCCTTCCTGGTCCATGTGATTTAGCTTACAATAAATATCTAACACCCAAAATCATTATCACCTTGGATTTTTCTAAAACTGGAAATGATCATTTTTAAAATGATACTGTAAGTGGTTCTTGCACTTTGAAGTGATGTGATCAGTGAGACAGTGAGACCAAAAACAACATTTTAATCATTTTCATGAAGTGCTTTTCACTGTCTATTAAAAGGTGCTTCACAGGTGTCCTGTGCCCTTTTATGCACACCCCTCATACACTTACACCTCCATTCTAAATGAGTCAATCATCAACAACCAATATGTTTTCCACTTCTGAGGGGGGAAAAAAACACCACTTTTAAATACTAAATAGAAAAATAAATCAGATGTGTAGTTCATCTGCAATACACTATTGTTCAGGGATGTCCAGTTCTGTCTGAGCAGGACAACCTTGTGTGCAGGCTTTATATTATGTTATAGCCCAGAATTATCCCACCTGATTCAACCAATCACGCAATGTGGTGTTTGGTTCCTCAGAGGTAGTCCGACTAGTCACGCCTACTGGTGGAGTCAGTGAACACACGGGCCTGGGTTGCATTAACGAATCAGCCCAGGTGCTTAAAGGTGTGCTCTTCCCCATGGTACAGGGCTGAGACCAGGAGCACGCATTGGTGAGAGGCAGCGAGGCTGCTCATTAGAGACACAGTGAATATAACATGGCTGAAAAGCTGAGCAGCTGGTCAGCGGAAAAGCGGGCCAATTGGAAAGAGTGAAAGCTAAAAAAGCTGGGTTTGCTTCGTTTTGACTTCGTTATTTTAGTTTGTTATTTTTGCCCGGGAACCCTTGGGGGATAAGGGTGAAGATTTTCATTTTTTGTCTGTTTGTTACACCTTTGGTATAGGTAAAAATGAAATTAAAAAGTACAATTAAAATCCAATGAGAAACAAAGGGACATACTGTGTTTAAGAGGAGCATATAGACAATGGTTGTTTCTGTATTCTGGTGCAGCCTTGAGCTTCAGCATCTACGTATAAGACTACAGTACCCAACCCCACCACACACTTTCCCAGCAATCCATGCCGGAGATCCCTCTGGCTTATCTCAGGATGTGAGTCGGTGTCATTCTCTCCCCATGGTTTATGGCTAATGTACTGCACTCTCTTGGGTGAGATCCAATCACAGGGGAAAAAAATAATCTGCCCCACAGCACCTTGCACATGCCAAATCTGCACTGAGCAACCATACGGTATACAGAACTGGACCTGCAGTAGAACCTGCTGGAGAGAGGACAAGAGAGCAGGAGAGTGTGAAAATGCAGATGGAGAGATAGAGAAGGTAGAAAGCAAGAGTGGGATAAATGGGGAAAAGTGCAAAAGAATGAGAGGGAAAGATTGAGAGAGGGTGATGGAGACAGATGGAGATGGAGAAAGATTAAGGCAAAAAAACAATGAGGGAATACATGAGTGTGACTGAAGGAATGTGCATGTGTACCATTGCTATTCTTAATAGTTAATAATATTATTCATGAATGCAATAATCAATAGACTATAATAATCATGGATAAACATTTGCTTTGCTTCATCATTATGTGCGGCGATGTGTAGACTTTGCCAATGTGCACAAAAAACCTATTTGCTAGTTGGCCTTTTAGAAATTAAATTAGAATTTGAGAGAGGGAAGGTAGGGTTAGGAGACAGTCAGATTCAGATTCAGTCAAACTATTCTCATGCTCAGGTTCAGCCTCATTTCCATAAAAACTGAATATTCAAGAACACAGAAAAAGCAATGAATTAATGTACGTACATTGTGCTGCTTACCCTTTTTGTGTCTATTCTGGACTTAGCCCTCTGATAGGTAGATTACTTTCTAATGTGGAATTTAACAGGAGATAAAATAAATCTGGGTTAAATAAAATGACAAAGTTAAGTAAAGGCTATTGTAGTTACCATATAATTAACAATATAATTTATCGTTAAACATATTATGGGTTAGCATAGTCCACACAATGATTTATTTTAATATTTACTTCAGGTGTTAATCTATATTTTTATGTTTTTAAATGGTGATAATAAGGATGTCAAACCACATCACACTGTATGCATATATGTACTGCAGCTTACACCTAGTTAAAGTGGATAGAATTACAGCAACTTTCCTGCCTGAGGAAGACTGCGGTGGCCCTGATGTATCGCCACATTCTGTGCAAGCAGATAGCCCTTGATTGCTTGTTGGTGTGCTAACTATGAATTATACCATGCCTAGCATTGCAGAATGAAAAACCGATGGTATCTTTCATTTTACCATACAGGTCCCTGTGTTTGTATGCATGTAGCCTTAAAACAAACCTGGCATTGCAACTTAATGACCATGAACTGATAATCACGAGAATACAGACATATAATTTCAATGAAGGGGAAAAAAATGTTGTTTACATACAGCATAAAATATTTTTTTAATGAAATGAGCTCCTACGTATATTAGAAAAAAATGTTTTGTTAATGAATTGTTCAAACAGTGTTTTCATGTTCATACCTGTTCATTGATATCATGCATCTCCAAATCAGCAATCAGCCGCACACATTGGCCCAAGACTATTCTTTGCTAAATATCTGGCTACATGGTAGATATCCTTCACACACACAAAATATATATATTTTCAGTGATGTTATGAAATGGTTTCACTGACATGAAGTGATTATTATGTACATTTATTTTATAAATCACATGTACAACAATAAACTGGAACAAGACAGTGATGAGTTAAACAGATTGACTGAGTGTATTGTTCTTCTTGAAAACAGATCAACTGACAGCTCAAACAAAATATTATGTAATGAATATGTAGCCTATCATATAACTAGATTGGGTCTATTTGGTAGGTATATTTGAAAATTCAAAATGTTCATTTTTATTATTTTATATTTTTTATAATTTATTATTTATACATTATTATACATTACTAGGGCGGTGGACAGTAATTTTAATGTAAACATTATTTATCTTTCTTTTGGTACTATCTTTATAATACTGTGCTATGGAGATAAGCTGGATTCAGCATGCTAAAAATGTGAAACCCATGCAGACATGTTTTAGCATGAACAGGCAGGTATGTTTATTACCTGACAAATCAGATGTAACCCATGGTGTCAATCATTTTGAAAACGAATTTCCCGTTGGCCAGGCATCTGCTATATCTAACTTTGGTGAGCAAAAATGACTTTATTGTCATGCTGTGCCAGATTTATCAGTAACTTTGGTTTGATTGAATTGCATATTAAAGTTACTAACTGCATTTGATTGACTCCTGGCAAGAGTGTTGCACAGGAAGTTAAGAAAGGAGAGATAAAAGACAGTGAGAAAGGTCAGAGAGTTTCAGTGTCTTTGGTAATAGAAACATAACATCCAAAGAGCCAGGAAGCCTAGAGACCTTCATGGATTGGTCAAGGCAAAATCTCATATTGAGACCAATGCATAAACCAAACAAAGTTAAATTTAATTAATCAATCAGTTAAATTAAAATAAGTTAAATTCAGATCCATTCAAATGACTTTATTGCCTCAGTAAAGAAACATTTGTGTTCTCATGGCATTATTGTACATCCTAAGAGTGATTGAAATAGACAATTAATATAAATGCACATGATAAAACCAATTGGGTAATCACAGAGAAAGTAAATTAGGTAAGCACACAGATAAATGGGGAATAATGCAATAACCAAAATGATCAAATGAATATTGCCCTCAAAATAAGGTTTTTGCTCAAGGAATTGCAGTAATTACAGGAAACCAGTCTAATCTAGGTCTTTGTCAACCGTGTGCCCACACACCTTGAGATGTACTCCTAGACAAAGTTTTACCATCGCAGAGCCATATATCCCCCACAGCAGTAGACCTGCTCTTCATTCAGAGTGCTGTAACTACAGTCATTTCTCTGGTCGACGCAGTGACAGGGCCACACTCACCAGACGATAAAAAACATGGAAGCATCCTGCGCATACTGCCAACAGATTGAATTCCATGGTGCACTGACTTTGAAATGATTTATTTGTCATGGCTGCACCAGAAAATGTGATTGACACTCCGAGTCAAACTGTGCAGTCAGGTCCTTTCCCCCAGGGACACTGAGTGAGGGAGTGAGTGAGTCAGTCATTCAGTCAGTGTTCCAAAAAGAAAACGCCATGGGAAATAACACACCTGCACTGTACCTTGACTACCAAAAGTGCAGCATGACAATTGCACATATACCGTACATACATACATGTATATGCAGTACACTGTATGTGCAATGTAATGGAAACATTACATGAAAAAGGACTTTAACTTCGACGTAATTAAATCACAATTACAAAGTCAACTACACAGGTGAGTCATATTAAGTTGAATACCAATTAGCAGTATGTGTTAGCTATAGGAGGTCTGACAATCATCACTTTAATATGCAAGTTTCTAAAGCAACAAAGAGGCTAAATAGTCAGTGCCCAAATTGCGGATGCAATGATCGGCCACAAAAACTGGAAATTATTAAATGTGGTAAGGGGAACAGTTTTGAAAATTGTGACAACGTAAGGCAAACATGAACAAATTGCATCGGCAGAAAGTAACCGTGGTCGCAAGTCAAATTTCACTGACAGGGACAGACGGGAACTGAATTAACACCTCCGTGACCCAGTTTCAACAAAAAGCTTCGCAAAGCTATTAAGTATGACAGGGCCACCATTTGGAAACCACTCATATCCAAAGCTAATGCACAAAGGCACACAACCTGGTGTAAGGAGCACAAACCCTGGACACCTAAAATTGAAAAATGTTTCATGGTCTGATGAGTCATCTCTGCTTCCTACATCTGGACGGGTTTACGTTCGGACAAACCCAAAGGAAGCCTTCAATATACAATAGAAGGTGGATCTGTAATGGTATGTGGGCAGCCATCTCATGGGACTTATTGGGTCCGATGATTGCTCAGCATGGTTGTGGCCAAGGAATATGAAGCCATTTAAAAATCCAGATGCACCCTATGCTGTAAATACTGTTCCCTCACCATGTCCCCATATTCCAAGATGATAACTCCCCAAAACACACTGCTCATAAATTGTGTGACAGCATTCCAAGAAGGACTGAAGCTGTTTTGAAGCGAAGTAGGTGACCCCTACTCCGTATTATTTACTTGATATTAATCTATGGTTAGGTGTTTCCATTGTTATGTCCAACCCCTGTATGTATTTATAATTTGCACCGAACTTGGAACTTGGACTGGTTACACTTGTTGTTGACCGACAGTGCAGGAACGTTGTCAGGGTGTTGTTGAAACATTTTTGCTCAGGCTGTGGACTGGTTTTGATGTGTCAGCCAAGTCCTCATGTAAATGGAGTTTTACAAAATAAGATACCAAATGTACCTGATAAACAGCCACCCGTGCTCTTATTTAAAATGTATCCTCTCCATCCCACTGCACTCAGTCCAAAGTGAAGAAGGAGTCGTCGGCTCTTGCACTTAATGAGTACTGTGGCAGTGCAATGGAGCGTTAAGCTGAACTGAAAAAAGGAGGGAAATTAGTTTCCTGGCGTGGCACATACTGAGGAGGGCGGGTGGAATGGGAGCCAGAGCTGAATCTGGCTCTGTTACATCAGGAGTGGGGAAACTTCCCCATTAACGATGACCGTGTTGCTCATAGGCTTCCAAAACAAAACACGCTCAAAAACCAACACTGGAAATAATTATCTCGCAGATTTTCTTGATAATCTCCTGGAACTCACTGCAAATGTGTTTGATGTCACTTTTTGATTGTCTTGCCAATGGGGCCCGATAAGGCGGTAATTTAACAATCTGTAACATAGCCTGGCATGTTCTGAGAGTTTCAGTAGACTGCAGCCATCCAACCTTGCCGGCAACATGTTTCCCTTAGTAATGTTCTTCGTAGCAAGTGTTGATAGCTGTCAGATTTAATTATTGATTTTTTGATCCTGTAATTATACAATTAAGAACAATGGAGAGCAAAGGCTAAGACGTAAATTAGTATACACTCCCCCACCCAGCCGTCTCCACGGTAGACAGTGATTGTTTTCATGTATAGATTTTCTTTAGACTGCATTGTACTGTAAGTTCTCAGTGAATTCTAATGAACTATGGGGATGAGGGTTCTGCCAGAAGAGGGCTGTTATCTCACTGCTGTGATACAGCTCAGCCTATTTTCACTGCAACATTCCATTACATTTCATTACATCTAGTTTGTTAAGCATATTCCCTTTTCCATTGTAACTTAGCCAGAGTACATCTGACACATTATCTGCTCCCACCGGCGGATATTTACTGCTAGTGCTTATACACCTCAGTGTGAGCTAAAGAGTACGACTGCGGTATCAGCCTTCTGAGCCGTTCCAGCTCCATGACGACCCACCACTGCCTTGTACATACTGCAATGTTAAAAAGTGTCAAAATAACAGTAAGTACGAACTTGCTGCTTCCTGCCATAAGATGATAACGTAACAGGAGAAACGAATGCCTTTGGTGACCTTTATGCATATTAGCTTTTAAACCATGACACTGACCTGCATTGAGTGCGAGCCAGGTGTCTTGTTAATTATAAAGGCAGTGTGAACTTTCGTTATGAGCCTGTTCTGCTGTGCTCTGGAAGTGTGTGCCAAACCTTTTGGAAGTGTTTGGGAGACAGCACAGTGTGTCCCCTGTAATGTTTCCCTCAGTGCAGTTGCAGTAAATGTGTTTGATGCTCTAAATGACCAGAAATTTAGATTTTTAGCTTTTAAATGCCTTTGCCTTCTCAAAAAAGAAATAATCTTTTCTGATTATTAATTATTTGAGGTCTGGACAATGGCTGAGAAGTAGCTAATTAAGTGTGAAACAATTAAACAAGGGCAGAGCAAAAGCACTTCTCTTTTTCTCATACATCTGCAGCTCTGTTCTGATTTTTAATTCAAACCGACCTCCCTGCCTACGACAATGTTGTAGGAACCTGCAGTCCGAGTCCTAGGGCCACAGCGAGGGAAGGTAATTACTCGGGCAGTTTTACTTTTGTTTTCCATGTATATTTTCCTTCGGTGATCGTTTGCTCGTGGCTGTGTCATTGATCGGTGCTAATTGCATTCAGGGCTGCTGACTCTCCTAACCTGTATGGTAATATGTCCATACGTGGGCTGGCCGGATTGGGTGAGAGCCCCCAGTGCGTGGGAAGGACTGTAAGACATGGGTGGGGCCTGATGGGGTGCAAATTACCAGGGTTTCTGAGTGAGGGAGGTGTGGTGAGCCCAGCTCTGTCACCTGTTTATGCATGTGCCTGTGAGCATACAGTATATATGGTTGCGGGTGTGTACACTGTAAAAAAAATCCCGTTAAAAAACAGTAAAAAGTCTGGCAGCAAAGTTGCCAGTAGACTACCATAAAATAACAGAACATTGCTGCAAATGTAATTACAAAGGAAACCCCTAAAAATTACAGTAATTTTTCATTCATTCATTCTCATTTGTTGACAAAATCACATTATTAAATAGTATTTCCCCATAAAGACCATTTAAATAAAAATAACAACCTTCAATTAACAGACATAGTCTGTCTTTTTATATTTATGGGTTATTGCTGTTATTTTAAAAAGAGATCTTTTATATAAAGCATATTTCTGTTAATTTTTTGAGAAAACAGGAAAAATCCAGTAAAATTTACAGTAGATTGTCTGTTAAAATACTTTTTTTTTTTTTACAGTGTAGGTTGAGCCAAAATGTTTGGAGTTTAGGGAGAAAGAAAAGAGAGTGGGAGTGGGATCTAGTGAGGGGGGCGGGAGGGGGATCTAGTGAGGGGGCGTGAGGGGGGGTGAAAGATTGGTGGCAGACATCCAGAAGAAGAGAGGGCAAAACGGAACACTGAATCATTTCAGGAATTTCCCATGACATCATCATCTCCCAGAAAGCTGGGAGTTTCCCCTCGCGCTGGCAACAGCGGGCACCATGGTAACAGCGCAGCACAGTATATCTCCACAGTAATTGTGTCCTGTTTGACGCATAAAGGATATTGTTTATCAAGTCTAAAGAAATGTTTAAGGGGATGGACATATTATGGCAGATGAACCGTTTGGAGAATAGGAGAATCTTGGGTTCCTGCCCCCTTTCCCTATGCACCATAGCCGGGCTGTGACTCACGACTGGTGCTGTTAAAGATAGGATGGGAGGGTCAGGTGCAGCCGGCCCAGGCTCCACAAGGCCAGCCAGGTCCAGCTGGACGCTTGGCTCCTAGGGCATGATGGGATTGCGTGTTGAATATCGATGTACCATCTGGGCCGTGCAGCCTAAAAGTGCAGCTGTAGACAGAAGTGCTGGCTGGGTCACCCCTGGAGCCTTCAAAGGTTGCACAAGCTGCGGGCCAAACTATAATTCCCTGAATTAAAAATCGGATGTGTTTTTTTATTTATTTACTTTGTTAATCTCTTTCTTCTTTGAGATCCATCAGAGCAGATGCTCGCTGTTATATAGACCTGTATGTTCTATTCATACGACAGGCAAAAAGAACTGGATGTGACTGGAATGTGATATGACAGGTTTTGAAAAATGCCACACATTTAAATGTAGCTTACTTTTTTTCATTTCAAATTTAATTAAAAACTTGATTGAATGTTTTTAAATTCTGTTTTAATCTACAGTAGCACTGAGAATTATGACAGGTAACATAATTAATGGCACCCCCTACTGGGTAGCAGTCATACGTCGGGATGTATGCTGCTGCTGATGTCAACTGTGATGATGTCAAATGAATACACTTTATTATTGTTGCAATATTACCATCTGAAAAAGTACAATTCAGATAATTATTGGGAGGGGTGACAGTGTCTAATGATGACGACATGCTCAAAAGTGGGTGTTTTTTTGTATCATGCATGTTTGTTAAGATATATGAATGCCACTTTAACTGAAATGGTCATAGAAGTAGGTTCATTGAACCAATTTTTTTTTGTCAGTTCTAGCTCCTGTAATTCTCTCTTTCTTCTGTCGATATATGGAGCATGCCCCGTCAAGGCCGTAAACTTGGCGGATGGCATACCTGCCATCCCAATTAAGCTTGCAAACTCTAGTGGTTACCAGAGGTATTGCATCCTCTGATGCCAAAAAGCTAATTTTCCCATCAAAGTCATGAATTAAACTATGAATTTACCCTGGCCAAATTACACAATTTTAGACAGTTTTTTACATTCTAAAATGTCTTCACACCAAACTAATTGCTCTCCAGGGACATTTCCAGAGTCCCACAGGAGAAGGTATAACATTCTTTAATTCCAATTTGGACTGTATGTTTTTAAATCACAGTGCGCATATCTGGTTACACGGACACACGGGGGACATCAGCGTATGAGCGAGGATGAGGCTATGATAGTAACTCCATGGAAGGAGGTTGAGCGGAGAGAGTTGCCTGCGCAGAACCAAAGCAGAATACGTTAAACATTCCACCCTGGAGGATTAGCAGAACGTTATTAATAATAATGTTATCTGCAATAACGTCATGTACTTGTTGAATCCATTGTTCAGGATGGTGAATCATGGAGAGTAAATTAATAAATAAATAAAGATGGCATATGTTGCTCTTAAAATAAGATGCTATGATGCTGATATGACTCCGCCATATTGTTATGTTGACAAAATTGTTATTTTGATATTGCTGCTAATACTGTTATTAAAAATGTTTTTAGTTGTAGTATTTCTGTCTTTGCCTGGGTGATGGTAATGAAGACGAATTCACATATTAATAAATGAATAGGCCTACATAAATAAATAATGAGAATAGTTTAATATATTTAATTTGCCCTAAAAATTCATTTTTAGATGATGCTATGGTGCTTATTAAGAGTGAAGGCATGGTGAGGATGAAGTTGATAAAAATCAATTACAAAGATGATGACTCCATAAATAGTGCAAAAATGTGCCTGTGAGCTGTGATAGGCCAAACATCATGTCAGTGGCTACAGGACTTTATACAGAATATTGCAATTGTATTGAAGTTATTTTTGTGCTCGTTAGTTCCAGTTAATTGCAGAGTGACAATGCCGTCGGTGTTCAGCTTTTAATTGTAAAACTGCATTTCTATGGATATGAGTGTTTATTTTTTTATTTTGCAGTCTCTTAGCATGTATTTAATGAAGAATAAACACACTTTTCATAAAGCATAATCGACTGGGACCATTTTTAAGGGATAGGGTACATTTATCAGCACCAGGCAATGGCATCTTTTATCATTTCCATTTTGTACTGCTTAGATTATGTTCTCAGAGTTCAGGATAATGGGCAACATTACAGTACACGCAAATTGTATAGAAAGAATTGTCTTTGCCCATATTGTACTTTTTCCTAAATAATCAAAATGAGCCTATATTTCATTTCGGTGACAAGCTCTTATTTTATTACCAAGCATTGTTTGTAGGCTATAGCCAATAATATAAGCTGTTCCTGTTTGAACCCATAGGCTATTGCTTTTCAACAGGCTAATAATGTCTAGCTAACACAGCAAGGTTATTTACAGCTTCAGAAAGCACTTGAAGTTTGACTACAATTGAATCATTGAGGTACTAAACATGTCTACTTATTTTGGAAGTCTCAGTTTTTCCATCTCCTTAAAAACATTAGCTAGCTAGCTATGGTAAGCATGACATCAAGAGTCGTTTGATGTTGTTGGGTCACAGACATCAGGAAGTCATGGCATGCAAAGGAATATGTGACCAAATATTTAAAAATGATTACCTTAACGTAATGTAGAATAAACTGTCCAATATTTTTTGACGCCCGAAAATGGGGGCACTATGTACAATAAGGTTCTATAATTTCTAAAGGGTTCATCCGATACGGATGAAAATAGCCTCAAATTAAAGCTGACAGTCTGCACTGCAACCGCATTGTCATTGTATCCTTTCAAACTCAAAGTGCTAGAGTACAGAACCAAAAATAACAAAAAAAATGTGTCACTGTCCAATGAATCATGGTGCTCACTGTAAATCTTGATGGTAACAACATGGAAATAATGTTTTATGTGCCTCATGCGCCTCAGCCATTCTGTGATCATTTTTCTTTTCTTATAGAATAGAGCACGAGGGTCACTGGAGAGTATCGTGAGTTACTTTGGCTGCATTTCAGCCTGATACATTTCATATTCAGGAACATTCTGAGAATGAGTGAACACAGACCCATTGTAAGTAATTGCTTCTGTCTAAAATGCATTGTTCTCAAATAAGATTCAAGCCATATTGTGGAAATTAACTACTTTATATACGATGGCTTTTAGCTGTCCTTAACTGCCCCTTCCCTCCTCATTATCCTTTGCTCCAAGTCGCAACTTTATTGACGGCGCTTCACCTTCCATTGTAGGCGTTGAGGAACACAAACGATCAACCTACTTGTTTAAAAAGCATTGTTCCAAACTGGGGCATTTTATATTCCGCCCTTTTCTGGCATGCGTCTCATGCAGATACATGCAGTGCCTAAAGCAGGATCTGCTTCCTGTTCAGACTGTTAGGGTTATGGCAGTGCTGTGTGACTCAAACACATGCTGTTAGGGTTATGGCAGTGCTGTGTGACTCAAACACAGGCTGTTAGGGGTTATGGCAGTGCTGTGTGACTCAAACACAGGCTGTTAGGGTTATGGCAGTGCTGTGTGACTCAAACACAGGCTGTTAGGGTTATGGCAGTGCTGTGTGACTCAAACACAGGCTGTTAGGGTTATGGCAGTGCTGTGTGACTCAAACACAGCCTGTTAGGGTTATGACAGTGCTGTGTGACTCAAACACAGGTTGTTAGGGTTATGACAGTGCTGTGTGACTCAAACACAGGTTGTTAGGGTTTATGGCAGTGCTGTGTGACTCAAACACAGGCTGTTAGGGTTATGGCAGTGCTGTGTGACTCAAACACAGGCTGTTAGGGTTATGGCAGTGCTGTGTGACTCAAACACAGGCTGTTAGGGTTATGGCAGTGCTGTGTGACTCAAACACAGGCTGACTTTGAAAGGCGGTTTTTTTTTACCAATGTTTGTGATTACTGAAAATTTTCCCACCTTCTCTATACTGCTGTCGTTAAGGATTATCTGTTGGTTGTTCCAGTTTCTCCATGTGAACCCCACCTACTCTGCACCCTAATAGCTCCGCTCTGACAGCGGCGCTCTTTTCGTTAGACTTCTAATTGAACTGCAGGCCGCTTCACCCCTTACTCCTTTGTCCTAATTGGCTGAATTGCTACCGTTGTCACGGGCATTAGCCATAACGGAAGGAGAGGGGACTCCCATGCCCATTTCCTAAATTTCCACAGTGTCTTGGGGGGGTTAGGAGGAGCAATTATCCTGTGTAGCTTGTAGCTTCCACTGAGTTTTCCCTCCCCTTCGACTGTGGTTCAGAAAGCCTAATACAAGGAGATAGGCATGTTCCGTCTGACGGTCTTAGTGCTGGCCACACACAAGCAGCAGGGAGACACATCAATTACCTTGCCTTGATCAGGGCTCTCATCCCCTCTTTCAAATTTCCCACAAGGCACCGGGAGGGCCTTTTCATTACCACTTTCCCAGGAGCATTTATACAGTTTATTATAGTTTTATGAACCTTGCCCAGATGCACAATGGCAGTGCCTCTCTAGGGATCTGATCCTGAAATCTCCGAGTTAAGCCTAGGTCATTAGTCTCATCTGTAACCTGTATGAAGACATATGTGATTGCTATAAGGCAACAGTGAATGATGCGTAGGTCATAACTGTGTACATCACAATGTTGTGATGAGGCTTTGCTGCTACAGGGTCTCAGGGGGCTCAGAATCGTTCTGTCAGTATCATGGCTCATCTCAGGCGAGCCACAGGTGTTCGATGGATATGCACACGGAGCATATCATTTTGCGGGACATCCCAAGCTTCCACCTGGATAAGCGCCCCATTAACCCCGACCAGTGAGCCTCCCCCAGAACCAGCACAGCACCTGCTTTCCAATTACCTCTCGTGTGCCCCCCCCCACTCCCCCTCCCCCCTCCCCCCTTCAGCGCACCTCGTCATTTTTAGCACCAGTTTGAGGGGGATCTATAAATTCCCATCTCTATATATGCTGCCAAAAAAAGGCAGTGAGATGAGTAAACATGGAGTCATGGGCGTATATGAATCTGCCACATCATGCAAAGGGGAGATGGACAGGGACTTTACAGATAGAGACTATAATGAGAAAATGCTTTTTAATAGGTGAGGCGCTGTGCTATATCCTGAGTCACTTGCTCGCACTTTCCTCTTTTTTCCACAAACCCTTTAAACTTTCTTTAAGTATGTTTTACTTTATTATTGGATTAGACCATTATAGTGTTTCTGATATAATCCAAAAACAGAATAATTAATGTCACACAGTATTCTGTCTCCCGGTTAGCCGTGATTTAAGAGGGTGCAAAAAAGTGGGAAAAAATAGATAAGTGAGCTTTTGGGGAATGCTCTCAGAAAGCATAAATAGAGTGGCTAAACAAAGTGTTACAGTGAATTATTTTCTCAGATTCTATTTGAAATGATTTATTTTTAGCACCAGGCTGCCCTAGGATTGCTGTATTTTATGAACACGAAGGCAATGAAGGCAATTCGGGATGAAACCTTGTAACCATAAAAATGCTGTCTTGTGATTTTTCGCAATTTTCCATTACAGATAGCTCCTGAGTTTATTTGACAGGTGCCGTTAAAAAGGGAATTACTGTTTTTACAGTGGCCATAACAGGCGCAACAGCTTAATTATACTTAAATGAGGTGAATCCCTATGGTAGGGCCAGAGCTATCAGAAGGGCAGACTTGGGCTAAAAGTTTAGCCAGTCACGGAAGCAATAAGAGAATAAATATATACCAGTTTACTGGGTGCGCCAACAACAACCACTGTCACTTCAACATCAACCCCCACCCCACCCCACCCCACCCTACCCCACCCTCAGAATAACCGACATAGCTCTATATAAACCAAGAAATGTGCATTTGCCCTTTGCAGTAGAGTATAAATTGTAATTTTAATCTGACCTTTGTGAGATGTCTCTGCAATGACACAAATAGGAAAAAATCCATGACCAACTTTGACTCTGTGCTAGAACTTGAAGGGAAGTGAGGGACAAATTCTATACATTGTGAGATAAGAGTGTGAAAATATGTAAAGGTGAACAGTGACATGTGAACAATGAAAAATAAGACTTTATAAATGGCCCACCGATCGACATAAGGTAGATTATTTGTTAGCATTGAGTGACATTGTTTCCAATGGTTTTTAAACGGCAGACATCAGTCCTTCACGGAGCGAAACTCTCCAAAGTCAGGAACTTAGATGCACAGTGAGGAGAGACAGGAGGGTTGATGAGAGGTAACTGAGCCTGTGAGAGCTGATGGCGGATGACGTGAAGAACGTGACAGGAGGAAGAGCATGCAGACAGGAAATAGGTGCGCTCATATGCAGATGCAAGAAATAGGAGAAGCAGGTTCACCTTGCCCTCTGACCAATCAGAACATCCCCACATTCTGTGCTGGAATATATCGGGGCTATGTCACGGTCCCCTGGTAGATTCCACCCGAATGCCCTGTAAACTCTCTTATGCATGGGTTCAAAATGTCAGAGGAATTAATCTTTTCTTGTCACCAAAATGCCAATGGTTTGTATAGAACAGGGAGGAAAAAGGTGAAGAGCTGTATAATAATTTCGCCTCTCGAAAGTACACTGGACAGAGGTCCAGAGTTTGGAAATTTTATGCACAGTATCAAGATTAAATGAAAGGCATCTTTGAGCTATCAGTTTATTTAAAGGGGACATGAAGCACTCGGTTTCAAAGTGGCTCTGGTTCGTTAGCTTTTTACCTTAAATTAGATATGACCTTGCGTTCAAATCTCAAACCGACAGGTATTTGCTGGAAAAAGAAAGTATGAAATGAGCTTTTTTTTCCACTAGGGCGCAGCCATCATGGACCAACTGCGGTCGTGACGTCACTAGGTTGGTTGGTCTCTGCTGCTCAATGTATTCCTATAAATAGCTGACTTTCAGTGAGCTCAACGATGTATCGTGAGGAAACAAAAAACGCACAGACGGTCTTTGTGTATTGTCCCGAGATGCTCAAATGAGTATTACCGAACAAAACTTAATTTAAAACTTAATTTCCACGAACTGCTTCTGACCATAGCTACTAATGCTGTGGCCTGACGAGCCGACAACTGCTGCATCGCTGCATTGCCTTGATAAACGGTTTGGGAGCTAAAGTCGTGTCTAGCTAATATCACCTATATAAAATAAGCGTTAGCTTGTGATGCTAGGTCGCGGGTAGGGTATATATTTGCCAGGCTGTTAACTAATATCAAGGCAAATGAAGCGGCACTGCAGTTGTCAACTGGCCACAGCATTAGTATGGTCTCAGAAGCAGTTAGTGGAAATTAAGTTTTTAAATTAAGTTTTGTTCGGTAATACTCATTTGAGCATCTTGGGGCAATAGAAAAAGACGGTCTTTTTTTGTTTTATTTTTTCCTCACGATACATCGTTGAGCTCACTGAAAGTCAACTATTTTCCCATAGGAATACATTGAGCAGCAGAGACCAAGTGCTTCATGTCCCCTTTAAAATATGTTTCATATTTATCTTTGATCATTTATTGTTTCTTTTTTAAACCAGAACTCATGGTAATTGTGGCTGATAAAATGGTATAAACCCGATTAATTAATGGCCGTCAGAATTTCATGGGAGGTATTTATATTAGAAAACAAGATGTATTCTGTCCATTTATTCTTTCTCTAAATGTTAAATTTGGCCATTGACTTTTTAATAAACTAATGAGATTAAATGAAATATTTCTGAAGGTTCTCACATAAATTTTTTAATGAACCTCAGTCATCAGCCAGCTGAGAATACTTAAATACATATTAAGCATTCAAATCTCTGAAGGACTGAAAGTAGATGTTTCCACCTGACGTAATCAAGAGTACAAGCAAGATGAATGAACTATAAACAACAGTCGTTTTGAAAATTGCTCACTGAAACCTCTTATATGTGCTCTTTGAAAACTAGCCAGGCTTCAGTCATGGGCACCATTGAAAGAACGAGCAGGTCAAGACTCCACCTGACACACGGAAACTCTTATTGTCCTGCATTCCGTCATCATGCTAACCTTCATTTATGATGCATCCCGTTTCTGTCAGCCAATGGAGAGATTCCGGTGTGCGTGGCTCTTGAGTCACTGTGCCAGCCTGCTCCCGTCCGCTATGACTAAGACACCCTGTAGTGTTCTAGAATGTTCTGAGCTTGTGCCCAATCACGGAGACGACAGAGCCCTCGTGTACTGAGCTCTGGAGGCTGTTCTCACTAATGTAATGCGATAAGTGGGAAAGGTTAATGTATTCCTGCATGGGGGAGATGTGGGATGATCTGTCCCATCAAAGACACTCCAGAGAGAGGGGAGACAGGGAGTCGAGAGAGAGAGAGAGAGTGAGCGAGAGATAGAGAAAGAGCGATAAAGGGAGAAAAAGATCCCTGCACATGCCCTCCTCTGTGATTAGTCGCCACGGTGTGCTGTGATTAGGCCACACTCGGGATTGTCTGTGTGAGTGAGTTTGGGCATTCTGAGGGACAGAACTGGGAGTGGAACGTCACGTGTTTTCAAGGAGCGCTGAACTGAACTGCGAGGGACAAAAAGCCTTTGAGAAAAAAAAAAAGCCTGTGCAAAAGCTGTAGTTTTCCATTAAAAACAACAGGTTCAAGTTTGAAAAGGCTGGGATGTTTACTACTACAGGTCCAATCAAGTAATCACTCACTGGGAGATAAATCACTGTCATTGGCTTTAAGCTCTGAATGTTTTTGTTGTAAACAAAAACAAAACTGACTTTATTGTCAAAAAAATGTATCTGACTTTTATTGTCAGATTAATATGGGAAGGTGTGTATCACTTTGATTATTGTAGGTCTGCTGTACTGTTATTTAGTTTTTTCTCATCTTTGTGTAAAATCCAACAGTGCTGTATAGTGGTTAAGAAAGTTCAGTTTCCCACATGGACTACTGCTGTCACACCCTTTGAGCGAAGCAGTAAGCATATATGGATGTAATGGATAGTGTGTAAAATGTAGGGAAAGTGGTTAAGGCTGTCTGACAAGCAAGCAAATAACAATGATGTCTGTTTGCTGAGCTGAAGTCCATAACGGCGACATTCGGAAACCTAAGTACAATTGCGAAGCGGCGTAGTGAATATCCAATTTATTGGCTTTCATTTTTTTTGTGCCTTTCACGGCAATGCGCGTGAAAACACTCGGATACGGCATGAAGTCGGAGCGCCGCTCGCGGAGGATTTTATAACACATCAGGGGACTGCGTGACTGCTGTAGGGAGCCTCGCTCTGCGTTCCCTCTAAATCACACACATGGAGAGGATAATCTTGCGGAATTAAATGAACGCACAGAATGGCCCGTGTTCAGCGTGTCACCTGCCACAGAGCGGACGGGCGATGCGTACGGCGCACAAAATTTTCCCGCTCTCCGCTTTCATGGTGCATAATTTCAGCATTCTGATGCACCCGGCAAAGGGCCACCCCCCTGATCTTCATTACCATTCGCGTTAAGCATGTTTCTGTTTAAAGGCACATTTATACGGGGATCAAGCAATGTAATAATAATGATAATGCCTTGCATTTATATAGCGCCTTTCTCACCAACCAGTGACTCAGAGTGCTTTACAATGATGATGGAGAAACTCGCCTCTCCCACCACCAATGTGTGTAGCACCCACCTGGTGATGCAACGGCAGCCATTTTGCGCCAGAATGCTCACCACACATCAGCTGAGGTGGAGAGGGATAGAATGATTTTAGCCAATTAAACAGGGGGATGATTAGATGGCAGATTGAAAGAGTCAGGAATTTAGCCAGAACACCGGGGGAAACCCCTGCTCTTTACAATAAGTGTCATGGGATCTTTAATGACCACGGTGAGTCAGGACCTCGGTTTAACATCTCATCCGAAAGACGGCATCTCCTACAGCACAATGTCCCCATCACTGCACTGGGGGTATTGGGATTTATTTGACCAAATTTTACCATTTATTTGGACCAAATTTTCCCCTACTGGTCCACCAACACCACTTCCAGCATGCAACTTAGTTTTTCCCAGGAGGTCTCCCATCCAAGTACTAATCAAGCCCACACCTGTTTAGCTTCAGCAATTCAGCAGGAGCAGAGTGCATGGTGGTATGTTGTTCTGGTAACCTTGTGAGCCAGGCCGTCATATTATGTAAATATTGGCCTTGGAACAAGTTAGTCTCATGGCCATAGCTCAATCGCTCTTGATTTTCAACATCCAAAGCCTATAACCCAATTACTAAAATCCAAGACCAAAAAAGCCATTGGTATAGCTTATTTACCTCCTGATTCCTAGGTGCGTCAGCTTGCAGGAAGAGTAATAGTTTGAATTATTTGCCAATCTCTGAAATACAGAAGCAGCAACCCAGGGGCATTCCAATCTACTGCAGAAGCAATGTCTGCCCTCCCACACCTCCTGACCGCACCCAAGGCTGTCTTTTCTGTTTTGATTCATGCGAGGCCTCAGCTAACTGTTTAGCAATTGAGTCTTGTGAAGCACAGTTTCATCTTAATAGCTGCTATATGCCTTTTTCCCTTTTATTATGCAGCCAAATGCATTTATAACCAAGGTGCCTTTCGCAAGCATTCAAAAGAAGCACCTTACTTAGTTGTCCAAATCCGGAGCCTTATGAATAAATGCTTGACATATCTAACCACTACACTGCATAGACATCATATATTTTAAGAAGGGAGCACAGCTGCTCTTGTATCTAAACACGTTCTGTGGTCTTCACTCTGTTCCTCTCCACTCTGCAGCCCTTCCTTCCTTTTGTGATATGTCTGTTAATGACAAAGCTACTTCAGTTTTTGGATCCCGATTGTCTTATACCCAGGCAACATTATGTATTTGTCATAACACGTACCTGGCAGTCACTGTGCTACTGTGCTAATAAATAGTAATAATAATAATAATAATAATAACACCAACACATTAAGGGCTTGATTTTACTAAGACCTTTAGCGTAGTGGTGCACAACCTTTTAGCACTTGCAAAACCAATAATATGACCAATGATTGGGTCATGGTTTTTGTTTTGCACCAATCACTGGTTGTGTTGTTAGTTTACTATGTGTTAAACGTTTTGCACATGCTACATGTCTTAGTAAATCAGGCCATAAATGGCATGTTCATTGGTCTTCACTGTCCAGTGAAGGGACGTTCTCATCTGAACCACCATAG
>CM056382.1:56841925-56870765 GCA_029718625.1 Synaphobranchus kaupii
CAGCACTGAGGCACTGAGCAGTGGGCGAGTTTGTTCTCACCACAAGATCTAATTATAGAGCCATAAAACCTGTACTGTAAGAACATCTGACGAAGGGTAAACGCGTAGTTTGGAGAAATGGATTGTGCGGTGAGAATGCCGGAACACCAGCGGCAGGTTCATGAAGGTGGCGCGTCGTGACTCACAAGGCGGCTCGATCGAGACACACCTCTGGCTTCCTGTGACCAAGGACTCTCAGGATGTCAGGTCGGGGAAGCCGTAGGGGTGACTGATGCAGATCAATCTCCCAATTCCAAATTGGAGAGAAAAGGGATTGAACAGATACATTTAAGAGATACATCATGCATATTAATTTCATGCATACAGTTAAAAGTAAAGAATGCTAAAAGTTGTGGGATGGAAATCAAGGAAGGCCTTGTCTGCTATGTTTAAGTAATGGTGTTTACTACCACAAGCTCTGACAAATGCAGGTTTAGACACTGCTGTGCCAGTCTAGTGGCAGGGGCACATTGAGCGGCTATCCAAAGCTTTTATTTTGGCAGTGCCCCTCCACCAAAGGTAAGGCCTAATGCCAGTCTGTCTGCCCAACCAGAGAGAGAGAGAGAGAGAGAGAGAGATAGAGGGGCGGGGGGACCAGGAAGGGCTTTAATGAAGGCCTCTTTCTGTCAGCTGCAGGTGAAACCTTATCAGGTCACATGACTCCACATGGTCAAACTTGGCATGGGACACCCTTCCTGAGATTAGCCCCCCTCTTCATGGTCACCTCCAGCCAGGCCTGATAACTGTATACACCCACCAAGCCAGGAGGCTGCTTTTCTCTGCTCTGAATTCAAATTCAAATTAATAATGCTTTATTGGCATGAAATACATTTGTAAATATTGCCAAGGCTTACATACAGAAATATAGAAAGACACTAGAACATGAATGTAAATTAAACAGAATAATTTCTATATCTAAGTGTGGTAACAAAAACACAACTGTTATCAACATCAAAATGCTTTAACTGCACACTCTTTTGATTGGAGGATCTCAATCGTGTTGTTTTGTGGGCTGCCGTATCATGATCATTATATTCATTCTATAAAATATATAGTGCGGAGGAAATATATATACAGATATTTTATTCATATGTTTTGAACTTAGGGTGCTGAAAATCACAATGACAAAAATATTTTAAGTTGTTTTGTATCACTGATACAGAACTATTTCCCTGTATTTATTGGTAGCCTATTAAATGTATTGCATACAGATTTAATATATTGCAGCAATTGTTCAGAGAGGGTGCTGCAGCACCCTCAGCACCCCTACTTCCAGCGCCTATGATTTTATTTATAGAAAATTTTCTGTATATGTTATAATTTGTATTTAAAGTGAGTGTAATAAGCGGTGTTACAATAAACATAAAATGCATACTCTTCTTATATAGTATAGGTCATATTCTCTCTATCGCTCACTCCAGCAAGATCGCCTTCGTCTGACAAGACTGAAGACGGAGCTGTCGGACTCTGTCCAGCGTTACGGAGACCTGCAAAAGGTAATACTGCCCATGACTGTCTATGTAACTCCAATACTTCCTTTTGCTTGTACCTCTGGAGACCTTCACATGATTCAATTATTCCGTGATGGACAAAGATGAAACTCTCTCAAGGTAAAAAAAAAGTTAAAATAAAGCTGGAGAAAAGGCAAACAAAACTTTCACTGTTATTGTTTTTTTATGCTGCGTCATCCCCTCTTTCTCTTTTCCTACCTCTTTCCTACAGAAAATTGCAGACAGATCCAGGGCCTTGCTTCCCCCCGCACAAAAAGACCGGAAACAGGTGAGCGATGGCATGAGGTCAATAAACTCAGAACTAGCAAAGTCTTGAAATGATGAAAAGATTAAATATGATTATGATTTATTCATACTCAATTAACCCTAGTTCCATGTGCGGTTTGTTTTCACATAATGGGCTTTGACCATGTGTTTTTACGTGAAAGTAAGCGTACAAAGATTGTCGCTTCACCTACAAGCATATCTTCTGCATACCGTAATCTTCTTCCGTGAAGGTTTTGAACATGCTGCAACTACATATAGTCAGAGATAGACATCGCGCAGGAGGAACTGAGCTTGCAAACGTGCCATCGTCCTCTGAGGAAATGTACACATGGACAAAATGTTCACTCGACGTTGCTTGAGCCCCGTGCCAAAAATGAATCAATAAACACACTACCTGAATATGGTGTGTCGTGTCTCAGGTGGAAAATTTTTTTTTTGCAAATGGCAGGACATCAGTACCATGCCCATCTGTTGATACATCTCTTTAATCATCACCACTAATTAATTATCGGCATGTTCTGATGGCCAGGGGACATTTTATGAGGGAACCGTAACTTTTTATCTCGCTGAAAGGGGCATGCAATTGTTTGGCTGGGGAAAAAAAAACAGCGTAGGATTTATAATATGAAAAGTTGTTCGGCTTTTCTCTTTTCTCTCATCTGTTAGCGGTAGAGGGGAAAGGGGCGGGGCGGTGTTAGCGTTTGAGCTCTTGCTGTGATTGTGCCTTGGCTCAGCACCAGGGTAGACAGTATGTGCGCGCTGTTCTTCTCGCTGCGGTAATTCACTGTGCAGTTCAGAACCGCACACGGGAACAGGCGGGGGTCTCTACACCCTGCTGATCCTGCCGCTGTGATAATCCACTGGGAGGTTTGCAGCCGTGGTCAGCAGTCTGATGTGAGCCAAAAGCTTTTCCCCGCACATTACAGATTTTAGCGTTTCATTGCTTGGTGAGTGTGCCGTTTTAAAGGGCGGAAAACAATGACTGTCAAGGGTACACTGTGTTGCGCCACAGACAATGCATTTAGCAACCGTACAATTGTCAGCACCACAGAGAGTATGCACGGGCTACTTGTATGTCTCTCAGGACCATGGGCATTGTACATATCAACACCATAGAACACATCTTGCTAGAACACTTGTGCAACCTGGAAACTGTACACAGGTTAGTTTTATGCCTTCCTGCAACTGGAAAGTGTACATGGGTTAGTTATATGTCTTTAAAAACCTGATTAGTGTACATGGGTTAGTTATATGCCTTTCAGAAACTGGACAGTGTACATGGGTTGGTTATATGCCTTCCAGAACCTGGACAGTGTATATGGGTTAGTTATATGCCTATCTGAACCTGGATAGTGTACATGGGTTGGTTATATGCCTTTCAGAAATTGGACAGTGTACATGGGTTGGTTATATGCCTTCCAGAACCTGGACAGTGTACATGGGTTGGTTATATGCCTTCCAGAACCTGGACAATGTATATGGGTTAGTTATATGCCTATCTGAACCTGGATAGTGTACATGGGTTGGTTATATGCCTTTCGGAACCTGGACAGTGTACATGGGTTGGTTATATGCCTTCCTGAACCTGGACAATGTATATGGGTTAGTTATATGCCTATCTGAACCTGGATAGTGTACATGGGTTGGTTATATGCCTTTCGGAACCTGGACAGTGTACATGGGTTGGTTATATTCCTTTTGCAATCTGGACAGTGTAGTATATGGGTTAGTTATATGCCTTCCAGAACCTGGACAGTGTATATGGGTTAGTTATATGCCTTTTGCAATCTGGACAGTGTATATGGGTTAGTTATATGCCTATCGAACCTGTATAGCGTACATGGGTTGGTTATATGCCTTTCGGAACCTGGACAGTGTACATGGGTTAGTTATATGCCTATCAGAACCTGGAGAGTTAGTTGTATGCCTTTCAGGTACTGGACAGTGTACATGGGTTAGTTATATGCCTTTCAGAACAATCACAGCACACACAGGCAGCTTCAGACAGTGTTGTTGTGCATATGCTGATGCTGTATGGGGTTGAGCATTATGGATAGAGGCAGCCAGATTGCGCTGTTGATGTCCTGTCCTCCCCTCATGCTCCCACACAGCACCCCACTCTGACACTCTCACCTTCCAAAGGTTGTGACTTCCACCGCAGCCGCGCACTGCCCCAGGGGTGCCACCTCCAACAGGGACCGACAGGCTCACAAAGGGCCAAAAGCTTCACCCCTCCCACAACAGCGGAGGAAGAGAACAAGTGACAAAATAAGTAGCATAAACTGTGAGCAGTAACTGCACAAAAGTTTCCTTCAAAGTTGGTAGGATTTTCTCAAAGACGTGAGGAGGAACAAGCGAGACTTGCAAACTTTCGATCCGCACAAGCAGTTCAGTTCTTTGACACCCTTTAGACTGCGCTTATCAGATGTGGATGCAGGGCGATTGTGTTTCGCAAGGGGGGGGGGGGGGGGGGGTTGGTCGCAGATCAGAAAAGGAACTGACAGGAAGCAACGCTTTTGATTTTCAGGGGGCTGTGACAGGTGTCTGGTGGAAACAGATAAGCACAAACAAAATGTGAGCGAGAAACTGTCGTGGGAGAGAGAAACAGGGAACCTGAACCTGGTGCGCAAAGCGTTGTCTCTGTCTCTTTGGAGGTTGCCAAGACAACAGAACATTGGCTGGCAGCGTTGGCGCACTGGGGGCCATTCACCCAATACAGGCAGAGGGGAGCAGGTGAACCCTAATACATTGCACTCTGTGTTTAAAACGATACACTTACCTGTGCAGACACCATATGCTGGACCAGACTCTGCAAGGTGGTGTCTGCTCTGCCTATCTGCAATTCAGTTCTGTCTCAGCCTCAGTGACATATCACACTCGCACACATAGACACGCTCACACACACAGATATGAAGACACGCACGCACGCACGCACTCACACACACACACACACACACACACACACACACACACACACACACACACACACACACACACACACACACACACACACACACACACACACACACACACACACACACACACACACACGCACTTGTTATCAAATGCATGAGAAATTATTAAGTTGACTCTTGGTGAGAAAAAGACACATTCAGTCAGTCATAGTCAAAAAAAGTTGTGTGCTGTGGAAAGCACACCTTAATTGCTTCCTTTCTCTGGCTTTTTAAAAATGCATTTTTTTTTTAGAATTTCAGGAGGTTGCCACCTGTCCTGGTGAATTTTGTTTAACACCATCACCAATCAGAATAAATTAAACTAAAAAATAAGTTGGATACGTAGATAAGTGGGTAACTTTTTTAAAAGATAGGAACATATGTTTCGTATAATACCAAGTTTGCCACCAAAAGAAGGTGATTTCAGCTTATATAACTGTAAGTTATTTTATTATTATTTTTTAAAATAATGATCAGATTGTTGGAGCTGTGTTGGAGCTAGCGCCACAGTGCTCTCTCATATCCTCTGTCCCCAGCTTATTAACTGCAGGTAATCTATATAATTGCAGCTGTGTGTGTGTGTGTGTGTGTGTGTGTGAGAGAGAGAGAGAGAGGAGAGAGAGAGAGAGAGAGAGAGAGAGAGAGAGAGAGAGAGAGAGAGAGAGGCAGTGTTAATGTGTTTGGGTTGCAGGTGGTGGGTAGCTGAGAGAGAGAGATCTTCCCTTTGTCTCACATAGTCTCAGGGAGGGAAGGCCACACACACACACACACACACACACACACACACACACACACACACACACACACGCATACACACAGACAGACACACACACATGCTTGGTTTTTGTGTGAGTGGGTTTAATGACAAATGAACACATTACTATTTTACCTCAAATAAGACTTAACGAAGCAATTGGGCAGGAGATTGAGATTTTTTCTTTTTCCCTCCTGGCAAATGTCCTTTTCCAGGAATAATCACTGCCTACATTTTCAAACATAATGCATTCCTGTTAAATGGCATTTATGCAGTGTTAGAAAAGCCATTGATGCTGTTTTTTCAATGCAAATGCCCAGTTCTGAATATAGCCATTGAAGTTAAGACAGGGGAATACTGCGAGAATGACTGGTAAAAGATGAAGAAGTGTGAGAAATAGTATGTTAAACATATTGCTTCAAGTTAACTGTATGTTGAATGGACAAATTATCAACTAAGAAATAGTATACACGTTTAAGGGCACCTCTGGGCCTTTCTCTCTAAAGTATTTCCATTACTTAATTTTGACAGATACTGTACACAAAGGCCTCAAAATGTATTAGTATCCTTGCAAATATTGAACAAACAGATGAGGAATTCAAGTACATATTAATGTGTATGTAAATTTTTAATTCTCCAAAATATGCATGGAGCACATTCCCCAGTTATTTACTGTAGACTACTGCATATTTTATAGGAAGCACTTTAGCATGCAGCTGTGATACCACTTAATGTCAGTGTAATTGTCTCTTTGCTCTGCTATTTGTGCCTGTGTCACAAGCCATACACACTGGAGGAAGTATAGAAACTTAAGGTGTTGCTACATATTTACATATGCATTTGTCCTGCACAGTTTGGCTGGAAAGTGCTTTTGATTGGGTTACCAGTAGCATCCTCAGTAGAAGACCCTTTCAGGGCTAATTGATTAATGTGGTTTACTGAGTTTTAATGTCTTCAGAGAGTGGTCCTTGGACTACAATCAACAAGAACACAAACAGACCAGTGAATTTGTTATAGGTTCCAGGTACAATGTTGTGTGATGTGGATACAAACTAGGTTGCCAGGACAGTTGGCCAGGTCAGACAGTCGAGAGCTACCCTTCTTTTACTCTAAAGCCTGATCTGAAGGCTGCTCAGCCTCCAAGCACTCTTCATAGATCCCTGCTTCCAGCTATGGCAATATCCAGGAATAAAGGGATCCATGACAATGTTTTACACACGCACGCACGCACGCACGCACGCACGCGCGCACACACACACACAGATATAGATAAACACACACACACGTGCACACATGCTTCACAAGTAACCCTTCCTCTGTGCTAACTGGTCCCACTCACTGTTGACTTATAAGTGTCCTGGCTTGGACTACAGCCAGGGAACTTTATTTGAAGTGATGTTGTCTAGTCAGATGAATAAAGTGGGTTGCCTTGTTCCAGTGTTACTCGTAATTTCCTCTTCACTGAAAACTTAGAGCGGTTTTACTGTTGTACCTGTAAAAGTTAAAGAACAAAATGCATAAGCAATTAGTCAATATCAGCTCTGCTTAGAAGGCTTATTGTCAATGACCTCTATAAAAAATCAATCAGTCTCCACTCATGCATTATACTGTATATTATTTCATACTTCAACTTGGGGTCTATAAATTGGTTCGTGTGAGATTATTATTATTTTTTTAAAATCTGCCATCCCATTTCACATGTGCCAAGAGCTGCCTTCTCAACAGCAATGTTTAATTTATTTGATATTACAGTTTAGAATCAAAACCAAACCCAGTTACAAACAGGAAGTCACTTCTCTCGCTCACCCCCATTTTCATGATTCCGGCTCGCAGACATCAGGCCTGACAAGGTAACCAACCCTTGCTGTCATATCCCTCAGGTAAAATCTGGTTTCAATACAATGTAAGAAAATACAAGCCGCTATCATAAAATAACATGGAAAATGATGGTACATAAGAAAGGGAAGTGTCGTTGATTTAGTCCTAGGTTCTTTGATAGTTATTGTCAACACTACCACCACCACCGTCGTCATCATCATTATAAAAAAACAAGACTAGGCAAGCCTAGTCCGGACACAGGGGGAACAATCTCTCACAGAAACTAAAGCGTATGACTTTCTGGCGATAAATGGTACTGCATCCTTGTTTTTCCTGCAGGTTCCAGAAGACACTTCCTCCCAATTGAGAGTCAATGCGACCTAGACTTAAATTAGGCGATCCATTCTGTGAAATATCATTTTTAAAAATTTAAAAAGAAATCATGGCCCCAAATGTAGCTTCTATTACACCAAATGTCTGTGCTTGCATTGACTTAAACGACGCAGATTGTGTTGGCCCACACATTTGTACCTGGGAGATTGAAGGTTTTTACCAAACGTATTTTTAACTGAGCTATCACATTGTCAATCACCAGATAGCTAGTGTAGTTTTCAACTAGCCCATCCTTTTGGATGACTGAGAGCACAGATCTACTCGCTGACCTGTGGGAAGAAAAACCCAAATTATATGATGCTTTATGTCACAGATTTTGGAACAGTCAAAGGAACACCATACAAGAGATAGCAGAAAAACTGGGGACAACTGGTAGGCTATGTGTTTATACATGTTATGAGTGACAGCATTCAATATCAAAGACATGTTGGTGACAACGTAATGATATCCATTGGGCAGGCATACATCGCTGAACTGTAAACTGCCCTTAACTGTGTCAAGCCAGCACTGCTACTTGTACCCATCTTTTGGCTTGTAATTGCAATATTGTTGCCGATGTCAGCTAACTAGCTACAAACTGATGTAACAAAATAAGAAATTAAAAGCTGTGAGGCTGTGTTAGCTTCACAGCTGAAAGATATTCTACCAAATTTATTTTGGCAAAAAGGTAAGGTAAACTTTATTCATCCCCAGGGGGAAATTATGTTGTTACAGCAGCAGCCAGAGGAAAATAAAAGCAACAATAAGAAATGCAGTATGCAACATCCATACACAAAATAAATAAATACTGTACACCATCTTGCCCTAAAATTTAAAATTTGGATACCTAAAAAGTTAGCTTTAGCTATCAAATCTCCATTTATTCAACAATAACTTGATTCTTAGAATGATATCACTCCTGTAGATATATGTTGCCTATAAATATAAGTTATATACTATAGCTCTATTGGATATATTGGGTTTTTTGTTATCCTAATTTTCCTCTATGAATTCCTGAGCTTTGAACACTCTGAAATACTCTTGCACATTTAAACGGTTAGTTCGGAATTTTGGACATAATGTCTCATTTACGACTTAGCCATGATATTGTTGATTGATGGAGACCATTTTCAGCTGATTCCATGCTGTCCTTCTTGTGGACATACACACGTTGCTAATGCTAGTGCAACTCTATGGTAACCGGTAGCATCCACGACCAAACGCACTTAAACACTCCACAGTGCACCCAAAGCAAATAAAATACGACGACAGTCTATTGGGGTTAATTTGAGGTTTATACCATCATTTTTGAAGTCAAACTATCGTTGAATACTTTGTGCTGACCTATAGTTGCGCTAGCATTGGCAACGTGTGTATGTCCAAAAGAAGGACAGCATGGAATCAGCTGAAAATGGTCTCCATCAATCAACAACATCATGGGTACGTCATAAATGAGACGTTGGCTGTGTCCCAAACCGCATACTCCCATGCTCCGAGCACGCATAGCAAGCACGCATCCATCTTGGAGTGCGAGCCCAAAAAGTGTGGTAGCACGGAGCACGGATAACATACTCGGATGCGTGCTCCGTTTGTTCAAAATTCGAAGTATGCATCGATGCTTGCTCCGACCGGAAAAAATCCCATCATCTTTCCTTAGAGACAAATTTCCCAAGTTAATAAATAGCTTATACTCTGCCTAACTTCAGGGCGTCTGCCTATTTGTGTAGTACTGACACCTAGTGGTTCAGATTGGAAACTTAAACGGGGAAAACTGTACATTAGGAGTTTGTATATGAATAAAGTGCTACATTGTGAATGAACAACACAATATGCGATGTAAAATAAAAAAAATTTTCATGTACATTTTTTAAGTTTAATGATATGTAATGTTAACCAGTGTGGCTAGCTAGCCGGCTGTATAAGACAACCTACGTCGGTGCTGACAAGTGCAATTGTCCTATGAAGAGAAGCCCTCCTCTTCGCCCCAGCTCTCCGGATGGCCTGCCTTCATCGGATGCCCTTTTCCATAATGATCCGGCGTCTTATTTTGGCAGCAGCCCGTCTTTTCTCCATTTCAATGGGAAACCACCCCAGAAGCAACAGCATCGCCACAAACATTATCGGCTCCATTTCTACTTCTAACTGCGTACCCAGTTGTTCACGCTCTGGTAAACAACACGAAAATAATCAAAACACAGACACGATTGTTTACAATGCAAAGACAATTTTATTATGGGGTTGATTGTTTACTTAAAGGTATCCAACGATGTAATGGATAAGCTGTCTTCCTAGCCATCATTGCCTTCCACTGACTTTTCTGGAATAAGAATGCTAGCAAAAAGGATAATTCAACTGTTGTGGATATTGCTGGTTATATCAGAATATTTCAGTAACAGCTGATACAGTACAATGCCAGCGAACGACATTTTAGCCTACTTACTCGTCAGAATTTCCCCGATAGTGCCACGAAGTGCATCCCACGACTGAGCAAAACTTCCCAGAGTGTGCACTCCGAAGCCCTGAGTGCGTACTCGGGAGCAGGGTAGTGCGGAGCATGGAAGTATGCAGTTTGGGACACAGCCATTATGTCCAAAATTCCGAACTAACCCTTTAATGGTGGTTCACAAAGAAGCGTAGGTGCATTCCGCCACCTACTGGACTGGAGTGTGCTATCAGTGCATGTGTGTTTCAACAATGGGTAGAAAGTCAGTCAATCAGTCAGTAACGGACAATGACTGCCCATTACTGACTACTGACTTATGGACCCCAGGGTCTGGCAAAAACTCTTCAAACTAAATGTAGATATCATCATCATCATCATCAACGGTATTGGCATCTTAATCATCTTTGACATTTTATTCAATCTATGTGCGCTCTTCTGGCTTGTATGTATTTTTGTGAGTGCTGAGTGTTCTTCTCTCCCCAATTACTTCCCCGCACCCATCCCTGGGTCCGAGGATAGAGCAGTGCCACTAAATGGCTTCTCATTCACTCCAAGAAACCAACGGGTGCCTTTTTTTCTAATTAATTAAATAATTAACTACAAAGAAGAAGAACAAGAATAACAACAATAACTGTCCATGCTGAAGAAACCAATTGGATCTTTATGGTTTGACATTGTTTTGTACAGGCTATTAAAATACAAAGGATGTTAGAATAGCCTTGCAGATGCAATTGTCCCTTCGGGAACAGAAATGGACAGCAAAGCGTGAGATGGACCTATTGACAGACAGACTGGTGGACAGGTAAGCACGTAGAGTTGCAGATGCAATGAGGGGATAAACTACCCTTTGGGGACCTTAAGAGAGAAGATTTCCATGTTGAGCCGTGATGGCTCCAGAAGAATAAAAGGGGTGAATCACACAATTCCTGCAAACAATGGACACCCCGGGGGCTTTATCGATATCATGCATATGCAATTAGACAAATTAGCAGATCAATGTCGAGCTCTCGCTGCCCTAACTCCCACAGTTGCGTTCAATTTGCCAGACTATAATGTCCCTTATCTGCAGGAAAGCAAAATAGACTGCCTTTTTGTCTAAACATCACATGTGTTTTGGACTGGGGTGCTCTGTGGCATGGCAATGCCTAATGCTGTATATTACAGTGGATCATTAATATATTCTCTGGTTGGTTTTGTTGTGATGCTGCTGGGTGGAGCGGGGAGTGGGGGGGGTTATCTCGCCGTTTATATCAGCAGCACATCGGGCTCAGCTGTTGCCTGGTGCAATTAGCAGCAAGGCTCTATCCTTTCTCTCTTTTCCTCTTTCCCCCCTATCTCTCTCTTTCTCTCTCTCTGTCTTTCTCCTGTTTCTATTTCTTGAGCTCTCCCTCTGTAAAAAAAAAAAAAAAAGAGCGTACGAGTGTATGTTGTTAGGCCACAGCTGCAAAGCCATCACTTCAAAGCAGGTGATTCAGGGCCTAGAGTCTCCTGTCGTTTGTGGGCGGAAAGTAAGGGTGGGTGGCAGGGGTCTAAAGGAGAGATTGGCGGACCTTGATATCGCTCTGTCTGCCGCTCCTGCAAGCCGCTCATCATTTGTTGCGGAAGAACAGCATGTGAACTCAGGCCGCTGTTCTTCTTGCACAGAGCCCGCAGACACCCTTTGCAGAGCTGTGCGATGAAGAGCCCGTGTTCGGCGGAGCGGAGAGCGTGGAGGGGGGAGGTCACGCGTTCCTGGCGGAGATCAGCGAGGAAGACGTGGAGGCGCTGAGGCAGAGAGAGGAGGCACTCCTGCAGATCGAGGTACCGCACCGTATCCCGCCACCTTCCCCAAACACCAACCCGCCCACCACCCCTGTTTGTCACTCCACACCTCCTCAGACATCGACACCCAACTCATGCACTATACAACAGCACCTCTCCCAAGTTTCAACACCCCCCGCTCCTGCCCGTACCTCGGTACGTCCTCAGAGATGAACATCGCCCCAACTCTGCACTCCACCCGACCTTCTGCACCGTACGTGCTCCTGTAGAAGGCCATACAGCTGTGGGAGGCTGCGCAGCTCAGTCAGAACACTGTTCACTTTGCAGTCTGGAAGAGACTGGGGGAAAAAAGATAAATAAATAAATAGCAGCCGGATTCGACTGGCCGGAGAGTGAACTAAACTCTCAGCCCGATACAATGATAGAAGTTTGTAATAAAGAGTGTGTTTTGACTCATGCGGACACATTTGTTTCCGGGATTATGTTCAGTTCTGCAGACGCCCGTGGTCTCCTGCTGATAGGTAAGAATTGATTTAGGTTGAATCATTGGCTGGTCAGACACAGGGGGAAGCTACCTGTAAACTGACTATTGACCTGACCCTGTTATTGAGTAATTGTTTTCCTTTGGTTCATTTTCTTATTTAGGTAAGTCAGTAATTGATTCCTTTGCGCATTTCCTTAGCAAGGGATTCATGTCTAATAATAATTTACCTTTCATACAATGAAATTGCAGCTGAAAGTCAGATGTAACATTTATAATGGATAAATGAAAGATGAATGTGTAAATGTTTAAGCATCGCAGCACTTTTGCACGTCATCCTAAATCCTTTGAAAGATTGGATTACAATAAATTATTTAGAGCATAGCAATATGATTGGAGATTGCAAAAGCAATTGCTTTCTGTTTTTGGTTTCATTTCTTTCTCGTGGAAACTGAAACAACTTGCATGTGGAGCGCACAGGTACAGTCAGGAAAAACAGAATCAGTGGCTAAAAGGTGATCCTTATTGAAGCTGACATGCTTATTAATTTTGCAGAGCAATCAAGCACAGGTTCACAGCAATTTATTAATTAAAGTTGAGCACTGTGCCCAACATACTTCAAGTTCACATTTGATGCGGAGCTGTCTCTTCAATTATTGGACATGGTACATCAAATCAAGTGAAGATGGTGAATTTTATAAAAGTTTTTTATAGCAAGTTTTTCAGTGTTTCTGGTTGGCATGAGCCAGTTGGCAGCGTGAAGAGAAAAACATTTTTTTTGCCAATCGCCATGGCCTTTTTTGCAATAAGGCAGGCGTGGTAGCATAGGGGCTTTCACTCTGGAGGTTAAGGAACTTTTTAAAATATTTTTTAATATTTTATTATATCAATTCACAAATTACACATACAGTATACCACATCACACAATACATTCAAATCATGGCTGGGTTACAGTTAAATACACTGAAACAGTCCACACATAAAAGTCATACAAATGCCCATTCCCCAACCACACCCTCCATGTACAAAATAGAAACAGTACTTTCCCATATACGCAAAAAATACCTCAATAAAAGAACACGCCACATAAAAAGGGTAAGGAACATTATGGAGAGGATGACGCCCCCCCCAACTTTTCTTCCTTTTCCCCTCATCCACCAAAGACAATCCGATTCTCCATACAGTGCACGGCCATGGTGCCCCCTGTAAACAGGAAAACACAAACACTCCCGCATCAAGGTCAGGGTGTGGCCTACTCCGGGAAAGTAAAGTTCCAGTTTTAAAATGAATGTTTCCATGATGTCAGCCAAAATTTTCTGTGTCGGTTTGGAGTGGCAGATTGAGCAGGTGGACTGTTCTTGTACTTCTGCTTTGAATAAGCTATTTGTTCTCCTAATTTAAGATCAGAACATAGACCAGAAGCTGTCCTGCTGTTCATGCAAACATGTGCTTTACTGGAACCCAATACAATTCTCCGTATCATTGCTTTTGTGAGCCAAGAACATCTGCTTTCAAATGCAAGAGTTGAACTCCTCTCTGCGCCTGTGTGCACATGCCTGTGTGTGTGTGTGTGTGTGTGTGTGTGTGTGTGTGTGTGTGTGTGTGTGTGTGTGTGTGTGTGTGTGTGTGTGTGTGTGAGAGAGAGAGGGAGAGAGAGATTGAGAGATGGGGTTTTCTCCACTATTTTTACTGACATAATAAATGATGTCAAATTCTCAAACAGGTGAGTATCAATCCTCTGCAAAATCATGCTCAAACTAGGGTTGCAAATTCTAAGGAATTTCCTTGATCGATAGTCGTCAACGTTAATGAACAATCAATCGATCAATCGATAACAAAACAGCTAAAAATAGCTTATGACGTAGAAAATACAAAATGCATGTTTTTTTCCTCAATCAAAACTTTATTGAAACATTTGAGAAATACGCCTGTTTCATAGCATAACACAAATATAATTATGAACGCTGTTTTGTTTAAGTATGATATTTTAATAAGGCACGGGAAATTGCGCTCACTCTTCCGAGGCCAAACTCACGTGCCGCCCGGCTTGGACAAGTGGGAAAATAAATAATTTTAATTTAAAAAAAAATTTTTATATTATTCTTTTTTTATATATAATATATATATTTTTTTTTTATGTAGCTGCAATATTTCCCTTACCGCAGAATGCTGGAATGATCAAAATAGCACCTGGAAAAACCCTTGCCAAAACAGCTTCGGTTTCCGTTAGGCCTAATTGAAATTTTCGATGGCAGCGCTGATATTATGAGGGTGTAATTATAGTTTCCGCCTCTACGCAAAATGGCGCACTTTCGTTCGTTTCGCTATCTGTCCAGAACTCTTAAGTGTAGAGTAAAAGCTAATACTGCACAGTCGCGGATCTATGGGTGGGCAAGCTGTCAATCTGGCCCCCTTATGTTTAACTTAATGATTGCATTTCACCAACAGCTCCCATTGACACAATTAAGATGAGACCGCAAATAGTTCAATTTGATCGTTAAATTTGAAATGGTCGATCGATCAAATTATTAACGGCAATTAATCGATCAACGATTAATCGTTAACACCCCTAGCTCAAACCCCAACATGAGGCTAATGATGCACTAAGACACACCACCTGGCACATGTCAGGGACAGCCACAGAACACATGGAACGGAATGAGAGTGATGGACATCGGGGGGAGTGGAGGGGGTGGTTGTTTGCACGGATGGCGAGAGTGTAGTACATGAGCGGGGCCATAAAAACCAATGACTCATTCATTTTAATTACACATTCCAAACTGAAGAATATGACATGAATTACTTGTCGGACAGACTCTAGACACCTTAATCCATAGCAGTTTACATTTTGTAACACACAAAGCTGGATATGCTCAGTGAATTTCGATAAAAGTTACTTTAAGTAAGCGGGAAATGACAGCAAGCCCACCAGGGAACCGAACCTGGAACCTTCCGATTACAAACAGTCCCTGAACCACCATGCAAAATCGGCATACATCAGGAAAGCGGGCCAGATTATTCCTCATTAAAAAAAACAAAAAAACATTCACCCCCCCTTCCTGACAACCCCTAATCTGGAGGGACTCTTGAGTTTTACTAAATTAATTTTGAAAAAAAAAAAGAAAAGAAATTCACACAGGCTGCAGCAGAGGGCATGTTGCAAGGAGAATCTAAATTCAACACCTGGCTCGTTACAGAGAGAGGAAAAAATATCCAGCCACTCTCATTTCAGGTACGCACCTGTGAAAATTTTTTTGGTGCTGTGAAAAGCACCATTTTTGCTGTCCGATACAAAAGTAAACCTGCATTTGCAGAGCACCAGGATTATGGCTTTGAGACCCACTGGAGTCACTGGTTTGGTTTTAATGTCTGACATCTTGACCTGTAGAAGGTTTCACACACGTGACATTCTGATATTTTTTTTACGTGGGAAATAAAAATCTTTGTGTACCTGTGATTATTTTTTTTTTTTGTATGCCCACAGACTGGGACACCTTTTCTGTTACATTTTCACCTTCAATATTAGATTATTCTATTCTTTTGCCTCAACTTGCCCGGCTTTCCGTTGATGTGCAGAAACAAGAGGACTCTTCATTAAAATTGTGTGCATTTTCATGTGAGTGGCAGGGATCAATTTCATGCTACACATGGGCTGACCTGTAGAGGGCAGTAGCAGAGTCAGCCTATGGGGACAGGGACTGAGTGTACATGTGTGAGTGTGAAGAGGTCAGTGCTTCCAGGCTCCACTGTAATTATTAACCTATTCAGCACTTTCAGCTTGTCAGCATATCACACGCAGTATTGAACATGTGTACACACTTGCTCTCTCACCCATGACCATGACACTTCTTCCCTCTTGTGATCAGCACCAGTGATTGGTCCGCACTTCCACTACATACAGTGGAATTAGTTATCGCGTGCGTGTGTGCATTAGAGGTCTGCCTCCTGAACCAAGCCAGAAGGGCCCATAGGTATGCTGTGATTTTTGTCGGGTATCTGGCCTATATTTAATTCCGTGACATCAGGTCAGATTGGATATGGACCTATAGACCTTTCTCACATAAGCGCTGCCAACCCAGTAGTTTACAAATAGTAGTGTAGCAACACTTCCGCCAGCTGTTAACAATGATTGACAACAATGGTGCAAAGCTTCCAGTATTTTTATTGTACCATTATGCTAAACTAACAAATTAAAACAGTCGTATTTGCCAGCACAGGAGTGAGAAACGTATTAATGTCACGTTTAAAAGAAAGAAAAATGGCACTAAAGCTAGCTGTCTATCCTGTTCTGATCAATAGGAATAGAGACAAACATATAAGCTGTGTTGGGGATCCGTGTATATCGTGGCAAACCGTTTGCCGTTCGAGTCTCGCAAACGGTGAAGCCGTTTTGAACATTTCCTTTCTCAGTTTTTCACTTGCAAAACAGAAAAATTGAAAGAATAATAAGAGGTGGGCGGAGGAAAGGCGGGGATATCAGTCAACACCATTCAAGATGAAGGCATGTCTGTAGGCATATACGCATACATAGCCTACACATTACAATCATTATAATTTTTCTTTCAGTTAGGCTACACGAGAGCCTAATAAAAGTTTATTGCTAGGCTACTGCTATAATTACGGGGGCCTAATTAATTCAAACATTTACCTAGACTATTTAGGATCCTCACAACGTGCTGTCGTCTACCTCTCCCCCTCTTTCCACAAACGCAAACAATCATTAACGTCATTTAACCTTAGGCTATATAAAACATTATTACAACAATCACAACTTTTAGGTTGATTTATTTTTTGAAAGACTGGTCAATGAAAATTGCAGCGCAAGTCTCTACAGCTGTAATGGCCTAAATGTTGGATAGCTAAGCTATAGGCTATTCATCCAATAATGTAAAATAATTAAAGGAGCACTGTCATGCTTGTTTAAATTGAGAATATTTGGATTAAATGCTAAAATTATGTGTGTAGGCCTTTTTAAAATCACTGTCAGTGCAGCCGTTTCCTATTTATGGGAAATACGGCGGCAAAACTTCAAAGGGCAAACTGAATCTCCAGCCAGTGTTTCCCAGAAGGTAACGGGCGCTGAATTTCCACCCTTGAACACAGAGACTGGTTTATGGGCGGGCACCCATCCAGGCGACACTCCCACGAAAATACGGTAACGTTAGCGTACAAATATCACGTGGCCTATCTTGGCCGACGACTATAACCTGAGAGATATGGCGGACAGCTCTGAGTTCGCGGAGTTAGAGGACGAGCTTTTCGATTTTGACGAAGATATACAACCGTACAGTTTTGAACCGGAATTTACAGAGGAAGAATTACGTGAGCGAGAGAGACAGAGAGCGGAGGACGAGGCAGCCGAAGCTAACAGAGAGCAGAGAAGTGGGAATATAAATTGGTGCCAGTGTAATTAGTTACAAGTTGTAATTTAGCTAACGTTTGCTAAACTTATGTTAAAGTCGATATGTTGTGCTTGCCAGCATGACACCAGATTCGGACATTCCATGTAACGTCAGTTAGGCTACTGTCGAAATCAGTCGCTTGTTGGCTATACCTAGATGGCTATCTAGCAGCTCATTTAGCATCCTTTGTGCAACAACAGATATTACATTACTATAACCAGTTTTTTCTGTCACCCCTTTATTTAACGTTAGGCCATTCAGGCTTATCGTTGGCTATTGGAATGGGTTCTCCGTGGCGAACGACTGGGGAGAGGTGTAAAGCTGATGATACATGGGCAATATTTTCAGGCAATGTTGCCGGCAATATTGACAGGCAATGATTGCTGGCAATTTTCCTATTGATAAATCAATATCTGAACAAGTTTGATCGAGGCAAGCAATATTTTGCTACCATCCAATCACAGATGAGAGTTTGGGTCACATGACACCTGAGTCTTCCAAAAATAAATTTCAACAATGGCTGCCAAGTGGTGCGAAGAAACCGAAGGGATGCTGATCTCTTATAACTTTATTTATTTATTACTCAGGTAAGTTATATTGATGTATTAGTGTAATGTTGAAATAAAGACCAACTTACCATAAGTTATGGTATTCTTGACTTTTGATTGTAAATAATTGGTATTATTACTCAGTCACCGCCGTAGGCTACTGACGAACCGAGTGACTTTTAACTAGCGAGCTAGCTAAATTTATTCAGCAGACCTAATCAGACCACCTGCTTTACTGGTGAATACATCCATGAATGCTTCCGTAAATTTTAGAGATACGGTCGATTGAATTACATTGGCGGAAAGCTGTGGTTCTTGCCGTTCCGGGCACATATATACCTTTGTGGTGAGATGACGTTAAAGGTTCGAAACGGAGGTTAAAAACAGGATCCGCAAAAATTCTTTTTTTCAGTTATTGCCCCATTGCACATTGCTACAGTGGCCCATACCCATTGCCCATTGCTGGCAATATTGCCTGAAAATATTGCCTGTGTATCATCAGCTTTAAGAGTTGTGCTGCCATCGTGTGTAGTCTCAGCAGTACGTCAAAGATACCCTTCTCCCGATGGTCAATATGTTGGATTTCTGGACATCGACATCGACGAAGACTGAACCAGACTCTGCACTTTGTGATACCTCACGCTTTACTTTTGTTTTATTATTGGAAAAATGTGGCCATAATTGTCAGAAAATTGAGCTTTACAAGGTCTAAGTTTGAAAATGCATACCGCTATCACATTCAGTAAAATCACTGGGATTTTAATTGATTATTTGGAATGGTTGTTACTTCAACATAAGATTATCTTCATTATGGCAAGGTAAACAAAGACAAAAAAAATACAGAAAGGTGATATTGTAATAATAGTAGTATTAAGTCTTTATTGTCTCCAAGGGGAAATTATTGTGCAGTAGTTGAACAACACATACTGAAATGTCTAAAAATAAGTAAAATTAAAAATTAAAATGCCAGAATTTCCAATATTTCTTAAGGTACCGCAGACTCGACAAGCAAATTCTTTGATTCAGCTCCCAGTAATTCGCCACTATAGTCGCGCTGGAAGTCCTCTGGCTTGAAGTGTTTCGAACAAACACAAACTTTGTCGTAATGCTTTTTTGGCAAATTTATCGGATAGATCGGCTTGATAATTGCTGCCAGCCACTGGATGCACCTCGTCTAATTTTTGGGCAAATGGTATCCTGACTTCATATCGCACCCACGTACGGCGCACGATGGCATTTTGGGCAGACACGCAAGAATATTCTGCGGTTTCTTCACTTGAACAGTTAGCTTGTCACCGTGCACAGCAGTGGCGTGTACGCCCCTATTACATATTCATGAACACCAAACCTAAGCGTGCGCAGGGAGATATGGGAAATGTGGTAAATAAGGCTGGAGCTGCTCTGGAGATGGAGCTGTTCTTGAGGGCCCATATCTCAAAAACCACAATTCCAATCTTTATGATTTTTTGGAAAATATGAAACATTGAAATAGTAGATTAGAATGCAGAAAACATGCGTAAGCGTGACTGTGCTCCTTTAAGAACATTCATTTATTTTATTTTATTTGTTTTCATTAACCTGAGATGAATTACACTGTAGGGAGTGATCCCTGTAAGACGTGGGAGCCATGATTTAACACATTGGTGTGTCCCAATACTTGAAAAATCCAGGGTGCGTCCCAATATTCTTCACTCCCCACTTCCTTACCGCCACTCCCCCACTACCACTCCTGTCCTCCCCGGAAGTATACAAAACTACTAAATGTTTTGAGTAACTACAAGTAGTTGCATGTACAGTATACAATGTAGCTACTTCACATTGTGGTTTGCATCGAGACATTAATCAATTTGTAACAATTTGTAAGTAGGCTAATATGTAGCCAAATCAGCAACATTAGATTAAAACACAAAGATCTGTTTCTGGGGCAAAGAGGAGAGGAGATGGTAGTGGAGGAAAGGAGCATGTATACCCAATATACCAAAATGCACCCTCCTTTACTCCACTACCACCTCCTCTCCTCCATCCCCCGGAAACGGATGTTTGTGTTTTAATCTAATGTTGCTGATTGCATCTTAATTACGTATTAATGGTTACATATTAATTCATTTTTCGACACAAACTGCAATGTCAGGTACATTGTATACTGTACATGCAAATACTTGTACTCAAAACGTTCAGGCAGTTTTGCATACTTCCGGGTATGAGAGGAGTGGTAGTGGGGGAGTGGAGGAAAGGAGGTGGGGAGTGAAGAATATTGGGACGTACCCTTTATGATTGATTGAGAATCCAGTTTCCTGTAACCATCTCCCTGCATAGCTATGGAAGACCAAATGTGACAAAATTAAGTAAGTAAATAAATAAATAGGCTAAGCAATGAAATAGATAGCGAATGAAATCAGCTAAATAAGCAATGAAATAAATATTAATTTCATGACGTATTTATTTCCACTTGTAGCCTATTTATTTCAGGTCGTATTTATTTCAAAACTACTCCTGACAGTCAACATGAAAGGGGCAGGGTCAGCATGACCATGTTTCTCAGTCCATAGATATAAAAACCTCTAGACACCAATCAGATTTCTGCATGATTTCTGAGAATGTAGTGTGATCCACCTTTATAGAATTAGATGTGCATATGACATAGGCTAGGCTATCCAATAACGTTAACTAGGCTATTGCACTGCGGCAGGCCATAGCCTATATGCAATAAAAATGCATTATTATTAAAGTTTGGAGCAATAACTGCTCAGTTATCCACCCCCTAGCTTCTTGGTTGAGTTGGTGAGAATCCTAGGCCTATATAAAAAAAAAGTTGTTTTGACACAATTTTATTACTCTGTGTCCTCATAATAAACGCCCACTATATCTATAAACACTGATCTCAAATGAGATTAAATTGCAAAAATGTAATATCACTGATCAGATTCAGGCAACAAGATAATTATGTGATGCAGCCAGCTTCACTCTCGATCCAAAACGAGTGATTCTGAACGAGCGAGCATGCTCAACGTCAACGACGGGTTTGTGAAGGAGGCCACCAAGTGACGAGGTGCAGCTAGCTAAGATTCAAAGAGGTAGCGTAAGTTAACTGAATAGTTAGCTATGTTAATTGAAAAATTAAACGAACAAACAAACAGCTAAAAATACAAGCTAACACTGCAGCAGTAACTGTGGATTCCGTACTGCTAATGGCAGCAAGACAGTACTAGCAACAGCAAGTGGGGTAAGCAGTGTGTTAAGCCGCCTTTGCACTGAATACGATTATGCAAGCGACAGTCGGATTGCGCCCCCTAGTGTTAGTCGTTCCACACTATTGAATAGGTCGTATTGAGTCAGTCATTCTGCCGCAATGCAAGAGCACCCGGTACTAAATTTCGTTGCCCTGGAGGGGTACAGGAACATAAGAAACCATAAAATGGAGCTTTAAAAAGTTCAAGGAGAATAATTTAAACTATTCCAAAGAGCATTTAGTCAGAAGTATGTGAACAACCTAGCTGACATTAGCTCATGGTGCACAAATGGATGACAGAACCCTGGAGTTTACAATGGGCAAATGACCGCAGGAGGGAACACGTCAACATAAAAAACTTTTAGGCTAAGAAAACAACACAGAGCTAGACACATAGCCAAGCTAACTCACCTTAGTTCCATTTAACGTTGTCTCAAGTATGCTAACGTTATACTATACAATGCAAAGAAATGCTCAATATTCAGTGGCAGCAAACAGTTGGGCAAAGCTAAAGGATAGCATATGCATTGTCACTCGTAGCTACTGTATTGATTCACTGTAGCTAGAAGCGCCAGCATGATAGCTAGCCTACTTATAACAGCTCACATTCTCATTTAAAATAACACATACACGGAAAATCGATTAAAATATCCTTATTTATTAACCCAAATGCTCATCAAAAACCATCAATCAATCGATAATTATCGTTATTTTGCTTACTGGTTTATTTTGTTGCAAATAGGCTACATTCACCATTGACAGCTATGTTAGCGAGCATTGTTTCGTCATTTCCTGTCTGGTGTCAGAGTAAATTCTGTCGGAAAAGTTGAAAATTTTCAACGTATCCGTAGCCTCGGTCAGACAGAAAATCCCCGCAGCGCAGTCCACCGGAGCTCCTTGCAATACATGACTGGCCATAGAAAATGAATGACTTCCGGTAAGTTCTTGTACGTACGTCGTATTCAGTGGAAAGGCGGCTTTAGACATTAGCACAACAAAAAATGATCCCCCTGCGCAGCCTCTTGCTTTCCATCCACGAATGGAAGACGTTTTTCGGCACAAGCGTATATGATTCACGAATGGATTGAGTATTCCATGTCATCACACTCTGTGTATTGCTTTCCTTGCCGCCACTTTGTTGCTGGTGACACAATCATGGCAGGGGAGAAGAATGGGACTCAAATTTTCATTGATAAGGGGTTCACATGCTGGAAGAATATGCAGCTCAAATTTATGGAGAGTAGAAGTAGCGCCTCCTTTACATTACATTACATTACATTCATTTAGCAGACGCTTTTATCCAAAGCGACGTACAATAAGTGCATACAGAGACGTCATCAAGATCATTACAGAACAGACAAGACAAAGCACATCCTTCCATAATGTAGCAGCTATCCCTAGTAATGAACGTTGACTGTAATTCACAGTAAGCTGTGGGTAAATCAGCTATACTACACTTCTATTCTAAATACTATTATAAACTATAACAAACAGACAGGAAAACACAGAGAACTAGTACCATGAGGTCCTAGGTTAGAATATCAGTCAAGGTGGAGTCTGAAGAGGTGTGTCTTCAGGCCTCGACGGAATGCAGGCAGGGTTCGAGTAGAACGTAGGGGAATGGGAAGTTCATTCCACCACTGAGGAGCTAAGGTGGAAAAGCTCCGCAGTCGGGACGAGTGAGAGTCGTTGACACGGAGGGGGGGAAGTGCGAGTCGCCCTGCTGTAGAAGAGCGAAGTGGTCGAGCAGGAACATAGTTCTGGATGAAGTCCTGCAGGTAGGCGGGGCCTGTCCTATTGGCTGCAGTGTAGGCCAGGGTCAGAACTTTGAACCTGATCCTGGCTGCAACTGGCAGCCAGTGGAGTGACCTCAGCAGGGGGGTTACATGGGAAAATGTCGGGAGGTTGAACACAAGCCGGGCAGCTGCATTCTGGATCAGTTGAAGAGGCAGAATGGTGCAGGCCGGTAAGCTTGCGAGCAGGGAGTTACAGTAGTCCAGGCGTGAGGTGACCATGGTCTGGACAAGAAGCTGGGTGGAGTAGGTGGTCAGGTACGGTCGAATCCTCCTGATGTTGTACAGGAGGAACCTGCAGGACAGTGCCGTTTGAAGTCCTGCCGGTCGTCCACGACCACCCCCAGGTTCCTTGCAGAGCGGGAGGCAGCCACCACGGTCCCGTCAACGGTGATGGAGAGGTCACGTAGTGGGGAGGTCTTGTACGGCATGAAGAGGAGCTCTGTCTTGTCGAGGTTGAGCTTCAGGTGATGGGTAGCCATCCACTCAGAGATGTCAGTCAGACAAGCAGATATCCTCTCCTTAACCTGTGGGGTAGAGGGAGGGAAAGAGAGGAAGAGTTGAGTATCATCTGCATAGCTATGGTATGAGAAGCCATGTGAATGAATCCTTCTACTAATATTTTATATAAGGTGTTGACGCAGTTAATTTTTATTGTATTGAAGCAGCCCCGTTCATGTGCTTGCTCTGTGGATTTCGCTGATATATTGCGTTTGGTGCGTCTACCGTTTGCGTAGCCTATATGAAGTGTGTGTGTGTGTGTGTGTGTGTGTGTGTGTGTGTGCAGGGGCGCCGCCAGGGATTTTGGGCTCCATGAAAAGAAATATCAAATTGGGCCCCACCACCACAGGCCACGCCAACCCTGCGTAAATAGACCCCATACAAATCAACATAAATATTGTGCTTAAAATGTCAGTTTAACCTTAAATAAACGCATTATGGACAATAACTGTCCTTATTTGTAATTTTAATGCGATATAAGGACTGTTTTTGCTGCTTTTTAAACTCACATTTTCCCAACATTCGATCAATGATAAGAGTAGGACTCTGAGGGCACTGAAAACAGATCAGCGCAGCCAATATTCTGTTCTATCCAGTAGTCTCGCAGTCATTATTTCAGTATGGGTTAATGCTATTGCTTTCTGCTAGCTACATCATTCTAGCCTCTTATGGGGATCAATAAAGGCAAACAATACACTAGCACTTCTTGGAAGTTTTATCACCGCTGCAGTGAAGCAAAAAAGTCAACAAACTCCGTTTTCTATCAGGAATGTATTGTCAAGCTCATGTGAATTCACTGCTGTCTACGTTCTAAAGCTCCAGTTTGCCCTGCCTAATAAGTAACTAATGTTAGGGGAGCAAAAATAGTCTATTTCACTATGGACTAAGGCTAGCTAACAGGTTAATTTCCACCACTCACGTACTACTAGTCTACACCCACCTTCCTTTGTGAAAAAGTGGGTAACATACTGTCGCCCTTTCTTTTCTCTCTCCTGTCTTTCTTTTCGTTTTTGGAAGCCAGATTTTTTTTAGGAAGCTGAGACATGATCCTCACTCGCAATTTTCACTGCGAGGCTAGCAAGTACCGTTTGCGCCTGGTTTGGGGGCAGGGACCGAACCATTTCATGTAAATAGAGGGGGGGGGTTGGGCAATACAGAGGCTCTCTGGATGTTTACTTTTTGCCAAAAACAAGAAAAGAAAAAGAAACCGTTAGTTTTACTAGTACATTGTAAATAAAATATTCTATTAATGATGATAGTGATTTGATAGTGATATGATATGTGATATGTGATAGTGATATGATTTAATATTGAAAAAAAATTACCTAATGTTTTAATAATTTTTTAGGACCCCTGTCAGTCAGGGGCCCTTAGAATCGTCCTAACCTCCCCCCCCCCATATGGCGCCCCTGTGTGTATGAGTCATGAGTAAAATTTGCACCAGGGCCCAACGTGTCATATAGCTACGCCAGTGATGATAGCATTATGGGTTCGGGATTATTTACTTTTTTATTTTTATCTTTTTTGCCATCCCCTAGTTTTTTCTGAAATGACGCCTCTGAATCAGGGCTACAAGCAACATATCAGAATAAACCCCTCCCTGTCTGCCTGTCTCCGTGTGGGCACTAGAGTATAATTTGGTGGGAGGGGCTTAGGAGAGAGATAGGAGGGAGGAGAGCAAAAGGGGGAACTTGGGAATCTATTTTCAAACTTACCTACTGCAGCTTTAATGTCGCTGTGTTTTCATCAAATGCTGTAATGTCGTGTTTTTCGTATTTGTATTTGTGTTATCTTATTTATTAATGTGTTTTGCAGTGATGCTGTGATAATGTTGCGTTGCTTACGATGCAGACCTCTAGTGAGCACGCATTTTTGCTCCAGCTCTGACCAAACACAGCCCCCTCCAGAACATCAACAGGAAGACAATTAAAAAGTAATTGTGTGTGTGTGTGTGTGGAGATTTCAATAATGTTTTCTGATCCTTTCGCCCTTCACTGCAGACATGTAATATTTCACTTTTTAAAAAGTAGCAGAACGATAGATCCATAACCGCTTGGTTTGTTTCAAGAGTGGTTCCTTTTACCTTTCACCAGTCACAGTGTACACAGGCTTTCCAAAAATGCAGACTCACTGCAGTATGCCCCTTATGAGGGTATGAAACCAGACACATGGTCATTCAGCTCCAACTGCCAAGGAAGCAGTTTATTTCACATTACAAAATCTTTATTCAGCATGTAGGGCAGCATGGTTTACTTAAACCATTTACGGCTGTGCTGGAAAATGTCATCTCTGTTCAGCACTAAGTGTACGCATAAATCTGCATGTCATAACTTACCACAGCAGTGTCTGTGTGTCCCTCTGCCTGTCTGGCTCAGACGAGGGGATGGCGGTGTAAAGACATACAGCCTGTCCTTTACTGAAGAACGTTCAGCACCATATTTTCTCCCCCCCCCCCCCCCCCCCCCCCCGACATTTTATCCGTCTGCCAGATGTGCTTGTCAATGACATCCAAGACCATTAGGGCAAAAAATTAAGACAAATAATGAGGAATAGCCTACTACAAGCATCAGAACAGAGTCGACCGCAACTGAGTAATCCACTGGTTTGCAAATGTATTCAGACAGCACTTTCCTCACTGTCAAATCTGCCCAGAAGGACGTTTCCATGCTCAGCTCAGATGCTCTGTCTTCCTTTCATCCTCAGAAACACTCAGAGATCTCCCAAAACAGACATGGTGATGTAAACACATTTACAGTTGAAATAAATGTGACAGCTTTCTTTGATTGCGGGGGAATACATTTCCATGTTAACATAAACCTTTCGCCTCCAAGAACTGTTCCAAAATCGTGACTGGAATCTTCATGTCAACCCTTCAGCACATGTGACAAAATAATGTGCCTAGATTGGCTGAAGGGCCTGTCCTTATTATTAAATGGTCTTATGGTCTTATGGTTTTTATGTGACCAGTGTAGTGTGAGCAGAGATCAATCCCATGATCCTTACTGACATGGCCAAATTCTCCAACTAAAGATATGATTGACTGCGTGGCCCGTCATACAGGAGGTAATTGGCTCTCTGTGGAACTTTTTGGCAGATGTCTCTCATAATGTCTGTTATTATTCTCTGTTCTGCTCCATTTTCTGAGCTTCTTGCAGAGCAAATCTCGCTGCTTCGTTGATGCTGTAATTATACCTTTATCATATAGATACACTCAGGACTTCTTTATGCAGTGCGCATTTACCAAAATGACAGTTATGTAAGCGTCATTAATAGCTTCATCTGGGATTACATTCCCTCTTGAGTTTTGGAAAATCTTTTGAGTTTTTGAAAATCAGAGATCATACCTTGGCAACATCATCCTGCCACTCCCTTCTTATAATATTGCACTGTTTAATGATTTCATCAAATGGCACATGCTTATGTGGGCTGTGAGAACTATGTAATCCATTTACATGCTGCAAATTGTCCATATATGCTATGTGCAGGCAATTCATATAAATCCACTAGGTGGCAGGGATACGGCATACGGAACAAAAGGTAACCACCACAAACAAACAAAAAAAACAAACAAACAAATTTAAGCTATCAAAAAAGTTTATTTTAAGTTTATTGTCTTTTGTTTTCATTTTTCTTTCTTTATCTATGAAAGCACTTCTTAGCACCCTTGTACAAGAAGTACACTATAGATGAATGTTATTGTTATGCATGAAATTGAAGAGCCTGCTTATATACAGTGTCCTCCACTATTATTGGCACCCCTGGTAAAGATGAGTAAAACGGGTTATAAAAAAATCACCGTTTGGTGAATTAGCTTAATGTCACACTGAAAAAATGAGAAAAATCCAATCTTTAATTGAAGTAAATTTATTAAGAGAAAGAAATCCCTCATCAAGAAATAATTATTTTTAACAAAACCATGTGTTCCACAATTATTGGCACCCATGCATTTATATATAGAATAAAGTATTTAAATGGATCTCTATTTTAATGGATCTAATTGGGGGGGTGGGACTAGATTTAGCTGTAAATTATGCTGGAACAGTATGGAATACATGGTTGGTAGAATGGCTCCAAGTCATCAAGGGTCTGAGATATCAAACAAGCTCAAACCATCACTCTGCTGCCAGATATGTAGTAGATATGGATGGATCACTTTAAGGGTTGTGTCTCCTGACAAATTTTCCTATTGAACTCTATGGAAAAATAAGTCAAGAGAAGAAACCCTTATCCATATCTACTGTATTTCTGGCAGCAGGGTGATGGTTTAAGGCTTGTTTGATATGTCAGACCCTTAATGACTTAGAGCCATTTTGCCAACTATGTGTTCCATACTGTTCCAGTGTAATTTCCAGCTAAATCTAGTCCCACCCCCCAATTCCCATAAAGATCCATTCAAATGCAGAGACGTTATAGTATCACTTGTAAGAGTGCCAAAAAATAAGATATCAAGTGTCTTTTGATGTTGTTGGGTCACAGACATCAGTAAGTCATGGCATGCAAAGGATAGGCAACCAAATATTAAAAATGATTACTTTATTCTATATATAAATGCCAATAATTGTGGCACACATGGTTTTGATAAAAATAATAATTTCTTGATGAGGGATTTTTTTTCTCATAATAAATGTACTTCAATTAAAGGGTGGATTTTAAAAATTTTCAGTGTGACATTAAGCTAATTCACCAAACGTTGAATTTTTTATAACCCTTTTTACTCATCTTACCAGGGGTGCCAATAATAGTGGAGGGCACTGTAAATGGGCCATTCTACAGAAGTCGTGCAAATTGGGGGTTGGAGAAAAGTGTAAATTTGTATTTTTTACAAAATTATTTTATAATACCCCTGTATATGTGTTACACTTTATCTGAGATACATAAATATACTAGATGTACAGTGCAATCACATGCAATTTCTTAAGAATAAGGATTAATTTACTGACTGCTCCTAAATATGTCACAACCAAAAC